>OVBA01006771.1:0-16159 GCA_900406435.1 Lepidium aucheri
TTATTGTGTGTTTTAATTTGCATTTAATTTGCATATCTTTTATTTAAGAGTATTGCATCACTCAAGTCTAGATTATATTGATTTGATTCGATTTTAATGTAAGAGCTTAATCAGCTCAATTAGCCCATTAATGGCATAACCGATGAGATACCTATATAAAGCTCCTTTGCGGTTTATAATTTTTACACAAGAATCAATAAAGCTAAAGTTTTCTTTCAAAGTATTTGCCGTCTAATTCTCTTTGAGGAGTCAAGAGTTTAGTCGAGATCAAGCCTTGTGAGGAGTCCAAGCCTTGATCAGATCGAGATTATCAAAGGAATCACCACCCTCCTTTGTGGTTCTCATCTGCAACCTTCTGCACACACACAAACCATAGAGGATCGACTCTTAAAGTCTTCTCCAACGGTTCAACCATCACACGGCTATAAGGATTGATCCATTAAGGTCTTCTTGAGGTCTTCATCAAGTCTTACCACACGGCGAGGCACATATCAGTACGTATCCATTTTATGTATGGTAATAACAATATGTAGTCTTGTTCTATTTAATCCAAACCGGATTGGGTTGTAATTTCGTTGGTTACCTATATATATACCTACTTTATTTATATATACTGAACTATGAATACTTGCATTTGGAAAACAATGCATGTCATTCTTTTTGGAATATATAATTTCATATTAAGGTGGCTGGTGTAAGTAAATCAAAAACTGAGAGATTTTGTAAACTTTGTTTTCATTTCATCAAGCTTATTTCATATAATCTTCGCTCATGTTTATATAGACATGACTTGATACAACCCTAATAATAGCTGTCAATCTCAACAATATCTGCACAAATTTCTAAAAGTGAAAACCGATTGCTAAGGTGAATGTTAGGCGTATCCGTACTACTACACACATTCCTACAATTTTGCGTTGCTTCATTTTTGTCTTCTTGCAAACCATCTGTTTTTGCACATTCCTGCTTTTTGTTCTGAGATGATAAGCCGGCCAATGGTTGAGATGATTTGGGCTTTAGCTGGCCCATGTTTTCAAACGGTATTGAAAACATTTGAGTTTGACACTACACCTCCTATAATCCCCCTCAAACTTAGCATAGGTGGAACATCAACGCCCAGTTTGAATCTCAACTCTGCAAAAGCTTGATACGGTAGTGAGTTAGTAAACATATCAGCAATCTGTAAGTGAGAAGGAATGTGCTTGACCACCAATGAACCAAGCTCAACATATTCTCTGACATAGTGAAAGTACAGAGCAAAGTGTTTAGATTTTTTGTGAAAATTAGGATTGGCAAAGAGATAAACGGCAAATAGATTGTCACAGTACAACTCCGGTGTTGCGAGAAATGGAACACCAAGCTCCCTAAGAACTGAGCTTAACCAAGTTACTTCAAAAGTTGCATCTGACATTGTTTTATACTCTGCCTCAGTTGAGATTTTGGCCATAATTTGTTGCTTCTGTGATGTGCAAGAGATGAGATTACTGCCAAGAAATGTGTAGAAACCTCTTATAAAACATCATGTGATTGGACATCTTGCCTAATCACTATCACTATATGATCGTAATGTATAGTATGTGTCTTTATGGAATGAAATACCCATTGTGATTGTTCCCTTTACATAATGTAGGATTCATTTCAACAGAGTGAAGTCTAAAACTGAAGGAGTGTGCATATTTTGGCACACAAAATTTACTGCAAACTGTATATATGGGTGCGTGGGAGTAAGGTACTGTAGTTTTCCCGCAAAACTTTGAAAATAAGTTGGATTTTCAAACGGTTCCTCTTGTGAGACAACTTTGTTGAGTTAAACTGGTAAAGGTGTTGGCATGGAGGAGCAATCTGTCATTGCTGCCATAGCTAATAGATCTTATGCATACTTTTGTTGGGAGAGAAATCAACCCTCAGGATGAAACTGAGCTTGAATAGCAAGGAAATAATGTAGTGTACCCATATCTTTCATACGGAACTTAGTCTGCAGATTCTGTAATAGTGAGGTCAAAGCTGCAGAGTTATTTCTAGTAAGAACCATGTCATCAACATATAGAAGCAGCATGATAACATCTTTGTCCTTGGTGTAAACAAAGAGAGACGGGTCACGAACGCTAAAAACGAAGCCAAAATCCAGAAGATAATTGTTGAACTTGTCATACCATGCCCTCAGAGACTGTTTTAAGCCGTACAACAATTTGTGGAGTAAGCATGATCAGGTTTGGAAGGGTCGACAAAGCCTGTGGGTTGCCTTATATATATTGTCTCCATGACATCTCCATGAAGAAACACGTTTTTAATGTCCACTTGCTTAACATCCTAATCCATGATTGTTGCAACATGGAGAACTGATCTGACTGTGGATGATCGAACCACATGACTATATGTTTTGAGGTAGTCAATTCCTTCTTCTTGGTCATAGGCTTTTCCTATAATACATACCAAAAGCTTGTCAAGACTGCCATTAGCATGCAACTTTGTTCTAAAAATCCACTTGCATCCAAGAACATTCATGCATGGTGTTTCAGGGACAAGAGAGCAAGTCAAAGCTTCTTTGTAGTTTGTTATTTCTTCTCCCATTGCATCTGTCTAGCCTGAATCTTTTAATGCTTGAGCCAGTGTCTTTGGTTCTCGATAAGCAGCTTTGTGAGCAAGGTAAACATACCATAGATTAGGTTTAGAAATATCTGATTTAGAGCATGGAGTCATAGGTTTGTTGCATGTGCTAGTGCAGCAATATGAGAAACTATAAGATTTTTTCAGGAGCAACTTCAGTGAAATCTATACGGTTAGAGTGTAAAGAGGCACTGTTGCCTATAGGAACAAAACTTAAGTTACCGTACACCAGTACACCCCTCTAGAGCTTCAGTGGGTTCAACAGAAGATGCTTCTTGAACTGGTGAAGTAGGTGTAGTTGTAGGGTCCATTGACACTTCAGAGATAGAGCTTTCAACAATTATTAAAGATGCATGGATAGAACTTGATATCTTAGTAGTGGTTGGTGTTGCAGGTAGTGAGCACATCGGAGGCTCAAGAGGCAATGTAGAAGCTGGATTAGAAACTTGTTTAGAAGCTTGATTAGAAACTTGTTCAGATGTTGAAGCATTATCATAAGATTGTACACGGTACAAGGCTGAGAAAATGTGTCTTAATCTCCAGATACTAATTTATAGTGGCAAAGGGAAAGATAGATTCTTCATATAAAAGGTGTCTACTAATGAAAACATGACCAGTAGAAAGCAATAGGCATCGATAGCTTATGTATTTCTCATTATATCCAAGAAACACACATTGTGAGCATTTGGGATCAAACTTGTTGAAGCATAATCTTGAAGCATTGGATAACAAGAGCAGCCAAAAACTCTAAATGTAGTATAATCAGGTTTCTTACCCATAAGACGTTCATAAGGACTGCAATTGTTGTCTAAAACTGATGAAGGTAATAGATTGCTCAAGAATTCGCAGTGAAGAAAGCTTCAACCCAATACTCTTGTGGCATTTTATTTTAAAACATCATTGATAAACCTAATTCTATAATACGTTTATGATTTCTTTCAGCCAAACCATTCTGTTGCGGGGTGTGAGGACATGAAATTAGTTGTTGAATTCCTTCTTTTCTTAAGTGATTGATAAATTTTGTGCTTGTAAACTCTCCACCACCATTACATTGAAAGACACCAATCTCTGATTGAAATTAATTCTCAATTAAGGCTTGAAAGACGATGAAGACTGAGTAAAAATTGGATTTGAGCTTTAAGGGATAAAACCAGCAAAACCTTGAGTAGTTATCAACAAAAATCACATAATACCGAAATCTTTGAACAAATAAAATAGGAGCAGGTCCCCAGAGATCATTGTTGATTCTCTGTAAAGGTCTAGTTGCAATAGATAAAAAAGGACAAAAAAATAAATGTGAGCTTTTTCCCAAGTTGATACACTTTACAGAGAGTCTTGGAGCTCTTATTTATGGTGATAACTTTGATCTTTGACAATACTGAGAGGATTTGTGAGTTTGGATGCCCCATTCTTATGTGCCATATGATATCAGATGCTACACATTGACGTGATGAATAAAAGGCTTGTATAGGTGAATCCTCAAGCACGTAAAGACCCTGTTTGTTACTTCATAGTACCATCAACCTCTTTGTTTCCTTATCATATACACAGACAACATCACAACCAAATTCAAAGGAACATGGATAATCTTTGGTAAGTTTAGACACAGATAATAGAGATTTGGCTATGTTTGGACACACTTAAACATCTTTGAGAGGAAGATTACCTGAGTTTGATAGAAGATTTGTGGAACTAATGTATGTAATTGGTAGATGCTCATCATTACCTACCATTATAGTATCTGATCCTTTGTATAACTGAGTTCCCTGGAGATTGTTGGAGAACCAGTGACATGTACAGTTGCACCAGTGTCAGGATGCCACTTGTTGCCTGCGTGATCTGGAACTTCTATGATATGCATATCAGCTAAAGTGTTTGGCATTTTCTCATACTGGTAATTGTTGTTAAATCGATGCCAACACTTTAGAGCTGGATGTCCACGTTTTCCACATATTTGGCATTCAACATCTCTGTGAGGGTTGTTAGACTTAGCGGTGTTGGAGTTGGAAATCATTTGTTGTTGGTATCCTCGTCCTCTTGTGGAATATCCACGGCCACGACTGCTATAGCCTATGCCTGAGTTATCCGCAACCTCTAGAGTTGTTATTGTTGTTGTAATTACCAAGAGCATCATATCTGGCAACATTGAAAGCCAAATGAGGAGTAACAACAGCTGAGTTTTCATAGCTTGTCAATCTGTCTACATAACCATTCAACCTAGGTACCACATCTTCAAACATAGGCGGTACAAACTATTCAACGATGCTTCAATGGTGGTTTTGATGGGTTCATAATCACGGCCAAGACCATGAAGAGCAACAAATATTTTCATCCTTTCACTTACAGGGTTTCTGGTGGATGCTATTTGGTCACATATGCCTTTGATTTCCTTCAAATAACTATCCATTGGTTTTTCATTTTTGACAATAGTTTGAAACTTACGTTGTAACCCAAAGAGACGAGCTGATGATACTCTGTCAAAGTGTCAAGCTAAGGAGTCCCATACCTGATGAGACGTTGGTGCATTTATGACTACACTCAAGATCTCTTCAGATAAGATTCCCAAAATCCAGGATCGAACGATTTGATCAGGTCCAAGCAATGAAATCTGGGTTTTGAGCTTCAGTTACATGACCAGTCAATGCTTGGAATAGAGATTGTTGGGGCCGGTTGAGCAATGGCTCCGGTGATGAAGCCTAGAAGATCCTGACCAGAAAGGTAACATTCAAACTATGCTTTCCATAGAATATAGTTTTTTTAGTGAGCTGGATTGTCACACTGTTTACTATATTCAAGGATTGTTGCATGTAAAGCTCCTAGGATTTATCCATGGTGCTCTGATACCATGTAAGTAAATTAAAAACAGAGAGATTTTGAAAACTTTGTTTTAATTTCAGCAAGCTTATCTCATACAGTCTTAGCTCATGCTTTATATAGATATGGCTTGATACAACCCTAATGATAGCTGTGAGTTTCAACAATATCTGCACAATTTTCTAAAGGTGAAAACCAATTGCTAAGAGCATCTACATCAGTGAACCCCACTTGGGGTTCACTGATTTTGTTTGTGGGGCCCGACGGTATTTAAAAAAAAAAAATTAATAAAACGGGCCAATAAGGATTCGCCACGTCAAGTGGGGTTCACTGATGTAGATGCTCTAAGGTGAACGTTAGGCGTATCCGTAATACTCTGCACATTCCTGCAATTTTGTGTTGCTTCATTTTTGTCTTCTTGCAAACCATCTATCTTTGCACATTCCTATTTTTTGTTCTGAGATGATTTAGGCTTTAGCTGAGTCATATTCTCAAAACGGTAATAAAACATTTGGGTTTGACACTACACCTCCTATAGCTGGATTATTGATCTAAGATCACTAATGAGAAAATTTCCGTGAGTTTAGTATTAATGTATTAATAACGAATCATAAACTATTGTACCAAAAAGTATGTAATGAGCCAATATATACCAATTTATATTTAGACTTTTACGTTCAATGAAGCCTAACCACACACACTCATACATATCCCTAAGTTACAAGCAAAGAGTGTCGAAGAATCAAAAAGCATGCACTTACATTATATATATATATATATATGTATATATATTATCCACTAAGACGTCATCCATTTTTATCCACTCATCACAAAGAGAATTTCGTATCAACCTGAATATTCACGAATCTGTTCACCTCTCTTATATATAATGCAAACATTTTTCTTATTATAATATAATAATGAGTTACGTGAGAGATTATCATTTATTTGTTTGCAGCATAAACAAGTTTTAACAACGAATACACATATGTCTATCTATACATGTGCAAAATCAGAATAAGTTTAAGTACTATAATTGACGGGACACATGATTCTTTCTGTTTCAAATGATTTTCCTATACTTACATATTCATTTTTGTGCGGCCATATAATGTGAACGGTCCTTTTGTGGATCATGTAGATAATGACCGAAATATTTTTTGACTTAGAACCGATAAAATAGGTGATTAAATATTATACATTTAAATATAGTACAAGCGAATGGTGGTAAGGATTAGTGGCTTAAAATGAATGAGTGCATAATCTGATTCATCTTGTCGCCGAAAAGAGATAGAGGAGGAGGGGACATTGTGGTGATTTGAAGAGTGGACACTATCTCCTCTCAACATTATTTAATTCTAATGCAGAGACAAAATTAGGAGGTGAAAAAGGTAAAACAATTCTAACTAATACTACATTCTATAGGCTAATTTAAAGTTAGTTCGTACCACATTTCGTGAAGAAGTACATATAAGTGCAGAGTTGATCATATAACGTAACCCTTTAGATCACAAAGACTGTCAATGCCAATCATTTTTCTATTTGGTTGGCCCAAAAATATGATTTCTTTACACTCTCAATTTGCGGCCTAGTTTTTCTTGCTATATATTGTCGTTATAGTTTTCAAAAATTGTATTCATAAGCTGAAAGAAATGGAAAACTACGTTTTCATGTATATCTAATGACTTTTATGTAACTGGATGGTTACGTATACTATGTGCTTAATACATTTTATGTGTGAAAAATATGCATAAGGTAAATTTTAATTTAATTTATTTGTTTTTTCTCAGGTTTTAATTTGTATTTGAAAATGTATATTAATGTTCCCTTTTAAGGAAATGCATATTGATGTTTTTTGTTAAGAAATGTATATTAATACTAAATGTATTTTCTTTGTATGTGTTTTATATTCACCACTAGTCAATTAAACAATGAAGTAAACCTTAGATAATTAAAGTTGCCAAGAAGCACGTAACCGAGTTGACTTGCTTCTGATTTAATTTGGTACCAGATGATAAATCCGAATTCAATCAAATTCCATTTGGAGCATTTCAGTTATGATCAAATCTTATGGATCGAGTTGTTTAAAAAAAAGCTAAAGTTACTATGGAGTAAGTTATAAATTTTATCATCTATTTCGTAAGTTATATGGTTGTTCAATACTAAATACCATATTATCTTGTACTAGTGTGAAGAAATCGTAAATACGTACGTGAAAGTATATCAAATAAAGAAGTAAATATTGCAAACTAGACTAAGTAGAATATGTATGAAATATATCGATAAGTTTGCATACTTCGTATTAAATTGAACCACATTTTGTACGGTGATACTATAAACAATTATTGTTAAATAAAAAAGAAAAACGTAAATGAATGAAGCAAAAGCGAAACAGATGAGCTTTTAGTAATACAAATTGAGCTTTTAAAAATGATACTCAACCACATGAAACGACAAGCGTAGTTAGGTCTTTCCAATGCGACGCGGCTACTAGTGCGCTCTTCCTTTCGTCATCACTATGTCTGCCTACTTTTCCTGTTTCTTCATTTTTATATTCATTTTTATTAAAAATTCGTAGTTGGTTATCAGATTGGTGTTTAAATTATTATAAACAAATTTATACGCATGCAAAAAAAAAAAAATCATTAACAAATCTAAATGTTGAAAAACATACACGGTTTTGCATTATAAGGAAAAAAAATTAAGGTAAAAGATATTTATAAAGGTTCACGAGAGTAGTGAATTTGGTTAAGTTTGAGATGAGTTCATATCTGTAAAGTATATGTTAAAAGAGAGGAAGAAAGAAAGAAAGAAACGTAAAAGTGATTACATTCTATGTTCTGTTGTTTAACCTAATTAAGCATAGCATCTATCTTCCACGTTACTAGATGCTTCTTCTTCTTCTTATGTTCCCTCTCAATCGTTGAAATTTTATTCGAACATATCTTATTTATCGTTTTTATGCAACTTATCATCACTCTTGTTTATGCCTGCGTCGACAAGATTTTTACATTTATTCTCAAGTTTGATTTTGCATGTGAGTTGTACAATTATAATTTTTGGAATTTACATTATCCGAACCATTTTGATTCTCATTAATCGTTCATTATTATTTGGTTTGATACTATTATTTTTATCAGTAATTAGTTTGATAAAATCGGTAAGTGTTTTTTTCAAGTGGTTGAATATCATTTTTGTTGTCTTTCCCACTAATTTTATTATAGAGAGTTGTTTTCATGCATGTGGTTTAGGGAAAAGGGGGGGAGGAGAAGCTTTGACTATGGATCAATTGAGTCTTGTTAATTCAATTGTTGACATAAAAATTCGATTTTTTTGTTAAATTCTAAATCTAAATCCTAAATTTTATGAGTAGATGTAATCAAAATTTCTATGAAATTTTTTAAAAAATGAACATTTAACCACTTATTAAAATCAGTTTACGTATTTATTCTAAACTAAGAATAAATTATGGCTACGACGAAAATTCCAAAAACAAACACTTAACTACGATTTTTTTGTCGAAACGACCGTATAACTACGGTCTACCCACAATGGCATCGAAATCAGAGTCTTATTTTCTTTAAAATGATTTCTTTGACTTAATTAAATTGATAACTCAACAAGGTCTTGCATATACACATCATGTTCTGTAATAATGATGTCTTATGTTTCCTGAAACTAATCTCTCTCTTTTTTTTTGTCACTAAGATACTTCATTAGACTAAATCAAATAATTGGGTTTTTGACTAACTTGTCAAACTCAAAGTTATGAGCCCCAAAATTTAAAGAGAAAACAACATTCTCAAAAGATGAAAGCATAACGGAAATGTCACTTAAGACCTTGTGGAGCTTAGATGGTGGTTGGCCTGAATTTAAGGCATTGATGATGATACTTGAATCGGCTTGGAATTCGATTTCCAAAAGATTTAGGTCCAGCGCTTGTTCCATAGCAGCTTTCAAAGCCAGCGCTTCAGCCACTAAGGCAGAGTCGACGTGATTCTTGGAAGAAGAAGAGGAGATGGTTTTATTCCTTGTGAACGAAGATACATCCAAATTCAGCTGCAAAGTTAGATTTCTTCTAAGTAGCATCAA
The DNA here is from genome assembly GCA_900406435.1 of Lepidium aucheri. Classification (NCBI taxonomy): domain Eukaryota; kingdom Viridiplantae; phylum Streptophyta; class Magnoliopsida; order Brassicales; family Brassicaceae; genus Lepidium; species Lepidium aucheri. The sequence continues at coordinate 9,514 of OVBA01006771.1, forward strand.
ATTTGCATATAAGATCTAAATTTCTTCTCTTAATTTTTTTTATTTGCTTTTTGAGTCAATCCCTGTGGCTTGAAATTGTTCGCTTCCTCACATTCTTTTGCTTCAGATACAACTTGAGTCTTGATTTTCTTTGCTAAACAACTCCTTTCTTTGAAGATCAATTAGTTTTTGGATTTCCAAAGTTGCCACCAGTTCCAAGCCGCTAGTGGCGATACAGTGATCCCTAACGGTGGTAATGCTTTTAGTTTACGAATCTGTGACCAAATCTAATCCATTGTAGTTCTCTAATCTACAATCACGGGAGAAGAGAATTAGGAGAAGAACCACATTTCTTTTGCCACCACACACCCAAACAGTATGTGAAATAGATTCTCTTAATCTCCGCATCATTTGCAGTTTAGCGATGTGATTATTGATATTGTAGCCAGTTTCTCGCATGTAGGTAGGATGTTGGATAATACCTTCAACAAAAACATTTATAGTTTTGGTGGTAGTTTTGGCACCACACTTCTTCAATCTAATTTTTAGTATTATCGGTTCGTCTATCTCTTTTTGCAGCTTCTTCCTCCATCACAGCGTAGTAACTTGTTTTTGTATTATATGTTTTACTCTTATCACCACACCATATTAGCTTATCCGGAGCTCCCAAACAGCTTGGTTGGATTCAAACAATTTCACAAGCAAAATTTGGGAGCATGTTTTCCACTTTCTCTTTTTCCCAAGTAGTTGAATTAGGAGGAAATAGATCTGCCACTATGAAATCCTTACTCTCAAAAGTTGCAGGTCCGAAAGTATTAAGACCAGAGGGAATCCAAGAATCTTCCCATAGCTTGATTGAGGTACCATCTCCTATAGCCCATCGCAGTTTTTGTTCAATAAGTATACTTTGTCAACCATGTGATGCTTGATTTGAGATTGGAACCTTTAAGATTTCTTCTTCCCTACAATTTTTGTCTTGTAGTAATCGAATCAGTAAAGACTTTGGTTGTTCCATTATCCTCCAAAAAAAGTTTCCCTAGCATGGCCTCATTAAATTGATGAATTTGTCTGAATCCAAGCCCTTTTTATTTCTTGTTTTATGCCATCTTATTCCATGAAATCCATACAATCTTTCGTTCGCCTGGTTTAGATTCCCACCAAAAGTGAGTCATTTCCGTTTATATGCGTTTACATAGAGATATCGGGAGATAAAAATATGACATAGAGTATGTAGGAAACGCTGATATAGCACTTTTCAACATCACTTACTTTCTAGCGGCTGAAAGCAATTTAGAGGACAAGCTATTCCTTTTCTGTTTTATTTTATCATATATACTTGCAAAGATGTCATTTTTCTCCTTCCAAAGTTTTCATGCAGCCCAAGATACTTCCCCATTCCATTTTCTTGTGAGATGGCCAACTCTTTCTTGATTGCATCTTTAACTGGCTGTGTAGTTTTCTTTGAGAAAGTAATAGTGGATTTCTGTTTATTTGTGGACTGGCCTGATGCCTTTTCATACTTTTGCTTGATAGTTTTTAAAGAGTTCAAGGATGATCTATTTCTTTTGCAAAAAAACATTGTATCGTCATCAGACAACAAGTGGTTCACTGCTGGTCCATTCTGAGTAAGCTTTTTCCGTTCAACAAATTATTTTCTCGTGCTTCTCGACGCAGACCTAAGAGGACTTTGCTACATAAAATAAACATGTATGGAGAAAGCGGAACACCCTGTCTCACTCCTCTATGCGGCTCCACAAGGCCTTGATTTGCTCCGTTTATGATAAAGGAGTACAACACCGTTGAAATACACTGCATAATCAGGGTAATCCACTTGCGATGAAAGCCCATATTCTCCATAACCTTCTCAATAAATTTTCATACCAACCGATCATAAGCCTTTCTCATGTCGGTTTTTATTGCTCTAGCACCATGTTTTTTTTCACTTGAAACCTTTAAGCAATGAAGAACCTCATGTGTTATAAGCATATTATCCGCAATTGCTCTTTTTGGTACAAATGCGGACTGGTTCTCTGACACTAGCTTAGGATGTAGCAGACTTAGTCTCTTTGCTAGCATCTTTGCAATTTTTTCTAGAGGGTATTACAGAGAGATATTGGTCTGTACTCTCATATTTTCTTTGGATTTGGACATTTTAAGGATTAGTCAAACAAAAGTCTTGTTGACTGTTTTTGGTAGAGATTGTGTGATGAAGAAATCTGATACTTCTTTTATGATTGCATGTCCAATTGTCTGCCAATTTGCCTGGAAAAAGAGGCCGAGAAGGCATCTGGCCCCGAAGCTTTATCCGGATGTATGGAGAACAAGGCTGGCCTAATCTCTTCATTTTTTGTCTCTGAGATTTTTGCCTCAATGGGTGCAGTGACAATTTCAATGCAGTCCAATATCTGAGCCTTGAAGAGATCTGAAAAACACTCAGCAATTATAGAGGTAATCTTGTTCTCCTTATAGACAACTTTGCCTTCTTTATTTTCCAGCATTGTGAATCGATTTTGATATGCTCTTGAATTTGTTTGAGCATGGAAATAGCTTGCCTTCTTCTCTCCAAGTGACAACCAATTCACTCGACTCCTTTGTCGCCAAAAGGCTTCTTTAGCTCGGTAAGCCTATTGGAGCTTGTTATTTATCGTAGTTAGCCCTTGTAAGTTGACACAAACGCTAGACATAGCTGTTTCCAGATCCCACTTTAACTGATCTATAACTTGCTTGCTATTTTCTGTTTTTTCTTTGACCATGCAATAATCAGATGTCGGATTCTTAGCATATTTTGTTGAATTGACCCATTCAGATACTTATTCCAGGGTTTTTTGACCATTTGCTTTACCTCTTCCTCCTCCTTTAAACAAATATTGAATCTAAAGATTCTTTTGTTTTTCCTTTCAGGGTTTATCATTGTTATCAGCAGCTTGTGATTGGATGCCTCAAACCAGATGTACTCACTAAAATTGGAAGGATAAGTATCTAACCAAGAGCTATCAGCGATAGCTCGATCCAATCTGCATCTTACAACCTGTCCTTGCCTTATTCCTTACCAAGATAACGGGTTTTCTGTATGTTTCAGGTCAAACAAGTCACATTCATAGAAAAAATCTCCCAAATCAGCAAAGGAAGCTTATGAATGATCCATTCCTCCTTGCTATTCACTGCTACAAGTGATATCATTGAAGTCCCGCATGAGCAGCCATGGAGACTTTCTTAGTAAGGCTTTTCCTTGAGCAGATTCCATTGATTTTTTGAAGAGTTTTATCATTATGCCCATATACAAAGGATGCATAGAATGTGTTCCCTTCATGTTTTATACATGCTTCTCTTTAGTGTTGATCTGAGAAAATTACTTTTAAATGTATTTCTTTCTTCCATAGTAGTAGGAGTCTTCCGCCTCCATGTCTAATAGGAGACACAATTTGATGCTTATCATAACTTAAAGCTTTTGTTTTTTCAGGAAAAAGGCATCAACTCTCTTTGTTTCCATGACAAAAGTTATGGCTTGTGAGGTTCTCTTAATCACCTTTTTTAGCCTATGAACTATCGAGGGATTCTCTAACCCTTGATAGTTCCAGCTCAATATGGCTAATAAACTTGAGAAAACGGATTTGGAAAATCCATTTTCTTCCTTTGCATGGCAGGGATTAGATTGACTTGAGGATTGCTGCTGGTGGAAGCCTTAGTGGATTTCTTTGGAGCTCTCTTACTGGGTCTATGACTTCAAGATTTTGATCCAACAACTAGCTTCAATATGTGTTCCCCTGAGTCCAAGTTAAGTCTTCTCCCAGGAGAGATTATAGAGATTATTGTTCTTCTCTGTTTAGATGGTGAGCCTTCAGTGTATTTGGCACTGAGAGTTTTTCTTTTCCCAGCTGCCCTTCCCGTTTTATAGTGAGATAGGGTCAAGGTTTCCCAATTAAGATCATTTTCATCATTAGGAAGCAGGGGTCCCAGGCTAAGGGTAGCTGGGATACGCTCCTCCTGGTTATATTTGGGAGAGTCATTTTGATCAACATCGTGACTTAATTTTCTTATAAGGTTTCAACCACTTTGCAGCGGAGAGTTCGACTTCACCATTTTCTTCTAGTGGTTTATAACACTCTTTTCTTGATGCCGCCTCAGCTGGATCAGCACTTACTGTAAACCGTGTCATTACACAGCAAATTTTTGGCAAAGCAGACTCTATTTTTTTAACGGGTAACTCAATATTGTCCTCATTTCATTCCACTTCTTTATCAAAAGAGACTCTTCTACCATTGGAAAGATTGATTTCATGTGGTGAACTATGTTCACTCTGTATAGATACTGCAAATCTAGAGACCTCGGGCCAAACATGGGACTTTGGTGCTTGAAATATATCTCCCTTTTCATGCCATTTATCAAGCCAGCTGGGAGTTTTAGAAGGCCGATAAGGTTCCCTCCTCATCATACCACTTCTTGGTTCTAAATTCTAAGATTATCTTCTGGCCTCCTGTATAGATGATAAGCGACAATATGAGTACGTGAGTGGCTTCTTGAAACATTTTTTTGACTGTTCGAATTTTTTGACTTTCTAGTATAGTCTAATAGAGGACCACGAGATGATTTTTTGGTCTAGTTATTGCCTCTCTTGGTGTGGAACTTACATTCTTGCTAAGGGCTTCTCCAGGAACTTGAGGTAGCTTCAGAGATTTAACAAGAGGACAATCCTTGAGCTCGTGATGCAATCGGTAGAAGCAAGTGCAGTGCTTGCCAAGCTTCTCGTCAATGAGAGTTGCCACACTTTCTTCACCAGATTCAAACTCTACAATTGTAGAAGTGATAAGAGGTTGTAGTCCATCAATTGATGCTCTTACCCTTGCTGAGGTTTCAATAATGTCACATGTTTGGTAAGTCCCAATACCATTAGCAATGCTATTTAATATTTCTGTTGACCACAAATGAACCAGGATTCCTTGGACAATGATCCAAACAGAGATTAGAGATGGAAAGTTTGTGTCCACCGTGGGTTCCCATTGTTGTAGTATTAGCATCCACTTCACAAAATGGTAAGATTGGTTGTGAAGAACAATTTTGAGATCTTCCTCCTTGAAGAATTGAAATTGGAACTTGCCATGACCTAGATCTGATCCAGAGGCTTTGACTGAAGTTCGGAAATGTTCCAACATAAAAGGTATTAGAGACCTTATTCTTTATTGTTGTTGGTTTGTGACTCGGCCAATCAGATGAGTTTGTGTTTCTTGTCCAATTTGGAATTGTCAAATTTGGGAACTTTAACTCGGGTAGCATTTGTCGGAGGATCAACAGCGTCTATAACTTTTCCTTGATCCTCCCATGGAATGTGTTTAGCCATTTTCCAAGATCTCTCTTCACTTTCCAGAGAAAGTTGAGAAGACAAACTTCATTTTAAAAGTGAGAAAATTTTGAGAATGACTTCAGGAACCATACTTAGATGAAAGTCCTTCTGAGATGATTGTGGGTCAAAGCTTGCTACTTTTGAAGCTAATCTGTAAGAAAAGCAAAAAGTTCTCATACCACAATCACTAACTTCATCCAAGATGAAGCGAAAGCAATGCCCTGAAACATAGGACGACATACGTACAGTTTTAGAGCATTTTCACTCAGTAGTGAGAAACTAAGGAACGAACTTAAGGAAGATTTGGTAGTTAAACTTCTTACCATATTAAAGATCCATAAGGAGATTCAGATCTACATTTTTATGGTTTGTAAAATAAAAGAACTAGCTCGGGAAACCAAATGTGGTTTTCAAATCTTCTATTTTTGTACTTGAAACCATCTTGGTAAGAGATAAAGGATAACTTTTTGAAAAAATATTACTAGAAAAAGTCAAAATTAGAAACTCAAAACTATCTTGTTTTGTGTGCCTGAAAGTGAAATTTTCTTAGATGAAACTGAATTAATTATTTGTATTAATTTTTTTAAAACTAATACAGTATCTTATTTATTGCTTGATAAATGAAGCTATAATAAACTATGTTATCTCCTACGTAAAGCTCTTAAAAACTACTATATCATACATTTGTATACTATTCCACAGCATGTTTATATATCTATTTTCTAGTATTAAATGTTAGATTAAGCTTAATGTCAAAGACTTGTTGAGCAAGTTAGGTAGTTAGGTTAGATAATATCAAAGATATATTTTAGGAGTTATCTAAAATATGAGTTTTCCTAATTGAGAAAGGAAATTATCTAACCTATAAAAGGAGATGCCAATGTGTGGCATAACTTTGAGAGATTAAGATTGAGAGTTTAGGTTTTGTATTGAGTTTCCTAAACTAATAAAAAGAGTCATTCTTTATTATTCTTAGTCTAGAATTTCGATTTCTACAATTGGTATTAGAGCCAAAAGAAAAACATGGGGACGAACAAGCATTGATACCCACCGAAAAAACCAGAGGAGGAAGCTCTTCCTCCATAGCATGTCCGATGTTAACCTCAACAAACTATACGGTTTGGGCTATTAGGATGAAGTTATGTCTCAATGTACATGAAGTATGGGAGGTGATTGAGACAGAAATTGATGACCAAAAGAAGAACAATATGGCGTTAGCTCTTCTTTTCCAATCAATACCAGAGGATATGATCCTCCAAGTTGGCAAAATAACCACGACCAAAGGTGTATGGGAGGCTATCAAAACTCGGAATGTGGGAGCTGAACGTG
>OVBA01006772.1:0-16158 GCA_900406435.1 Lepidium aucheri
CTCCCGATTTGAATGAGGAGACTTCACGTGAAGTCTCCAAACTCGTCGATGGGTATAAAGGTAATTTTGTTATCAGTTTTTTGTTTTGTCATTAAGGGTAAAACAATAATTTCTCTACCCTTGTGGGTTAGTTTTGGAGATCAAAACAAAANACAAAAAGGGGTCTATTTTTGCATTCAAATTGATTTAGTGAGTCATTTTTGATAATTTCCCAATTTTTTAAGCTCTCTTATAAAGGCTTATAAATTATATAAGCTCTATAATAAAATCTTATAAATTTTATAAGGTCTCTTATAAATCCTTATAAATTTTTATAAGTTCTCTTATAAATTTTTGTAAATACCTTATAAATTTTTATAATCACCTTATAATTTTTTTATAAATACCTTATAAAATATAAGTTATCTTATAAAGCCTTATAAATTATATAAACTCTATCATAAAGCCTTATAAATTTTATAAGATCTTTTATAAAACCTTATAAATTTTATAAGCTCTCTTATAAAGCCTTACAAATTTTATAAGCTCTCTTATAAAAAAATTTTATAAGCTCTCTTGTAAAAAAAATAAAAAAATAATCTAAGGGTATTTTGGTCATTTTTCCATAATAAGAGACATTTTTTGAAAATATCCAAAAAATAAGGGCAATGATGAAAATATCCTCTTTTAAGGAGCATTTTTGAAATTTTTCCTTAAAATATTGAAAAATATCTAAATATCCTAAAAATACACTAGTATTTAGAAAATACTTGAATACCTGAAAATCTAAGTATCAAAAAATTCATGAATATTTGAAAATACCTGAATAACCGTAGAACTACCTGATTTTTAAATAATTACTAAAAATATATGAAAATATCCAAAAAGTATATGAATATCTGAAAATTACCTTACTAAGCGAACAATATTTGAATATTTGAATATCTATAAAATTCCAGTTGATGGAACCCGTGTGTATTTATGTTGAAAGTTATACGGTCTCTTGGATAGGGACGAGTGTGACCGGATGAGGTACTTGGCTAATACTCCTCCTCAAACTAAGTCGTGAGTATTATGATGAAGACTCAGATCCAACCCGATTTTTTTTTTGGGGTTGGTTTAGGTCGGTTTTCGGTGTAGGTTTTATATCCAGGATTCCATCCCGAAAATACAAAATTATAGAAGAAGAAAAAACCAAATCTATTTCAAATTGTACAGTTTCTTCTAACTATCTAACCATCATAAACCTTGTCTTCTTATATACAGTGATGAACACTGAAATGTAAGAACTTGGTTTATAAATCTAAAAACCTTATGCTGCTTTTTTTGGATTGTTATCTAAATATAAAAAACCCGTTGGTAAACCTTGTACAAAACCACGCATAAATGAATGAATATTGTAAACTCTTAACAAATATTGAAGCACATGATCGGAACGAGCTAACTCAATTGGCAATATCCCATGTAAGGGGCTGAGAGGTCACCAATTCGAGTCTAGTTTCGGACAGAGAGGAGGGATGTAGGTCAGAAATGATACAATCAAATGCTGCCTCTGACCCAAAAAAATTAGGGCCAAAGGCCCGAACTTCCTGGTTACCAAAAAAAAAAATATTAAAGCACATGTCACATTTGGTAGATGCCTCTTTGTTTGGTGTTGACTCATGAAAATTTTCTTAGATTATGAACAATGGTTTAAGTTTTCAACACCTTTTTTTTTCTTTTTCTACTCCACATCATCCTTCTCTTTCTTCCACCTAATAATTCAACACCCTTTCAATTTTTATAACTCTACAACAGTTTTATTTTATGTAATAAAATTCAACACCCTACCCTACAATTTATTTTTATATTATTATTTTCAATTAGATATTATAATCATTAATAATAAATAACTAAAACTAAAATAAGCCAAATAATCATACAAGAAATCAAAAATATTTTTATTAAAACACAAAATATTTCAAAAAAAAATTATAATACATAAACATTAACACACCAAATTTTAAAAAACCACAACACACAACTTGAATACACACATAATTTATTGATTACGTCAAATTCAACCTAGAAAAACAAGAAAGCTCGTAAAGATCATATAGAGATTAAAAAATCCCTTTAGTCATGAGACTATCCGTTTCATGTCCAGATATGTTTGACTAGATCCGCTTGTAATTTGTGATGTACATTTGAATCATGCAACTCAGATCTAGAACGCACATGATTTGCAAATGCAAGAAGCACCTCAGTTGAGAATGGTAGCGGGGAACTAGACCCACTTCCCTCAGATTTATCATAATCGGTCCAATTTTGAAGATATGTATCTCGTTCATCCTCAACAATCATATTATACAATATGATACATGACCTCATGATGGTAGCCAAATCGGCTATGTCCCACATCCGAACAGGTTCGCGGATGATTTTGAATCGAGCATGCAACACTCCAAATGCACGTTCAATGTCCTTCCGATATGCCTCTTGATATTGTGCAAATAACTTGTTTGGTTCACTCTGAGGAAGTCTAATTGATTTGACAAATATTGGATAAAAAGGATAAATACCGTCAACGAGGTAGTATGCCATACTGTATGGACGTTGGTTCACAAAAAAATTCACTTTTGGAGTATTTCCTTGTTCAAAATCATCGAACACTAGAGAACGATCTAGAACGTTTATGTCGTTCAATGTGGCAGAACATCCTAAAAAGGCATGCCATATCCATAGATCATAAGAGGCAACTGCTTCAAGAATAACAGTGGTGGTTCCTTATCTCTCCGAGTAAATTGACCTTCCCATGCAGTAGGACAATTTTTCCATTCCCAGTGCATGCAATCAATACTTCCAACAACACTGTCTGTTCCATATTTGATCCATCCGCTGAGTAGCACCAAATTTTGCTCAGTGGTCCATTTGGGGCTTTTCTTGCGAGTAGGAGAGTATTCCTCCATTGTTGGACTGCTATCATTTGGACCGCTCTCATTTGGACCGCTTGTACCACCAAACATCATTTGTGTTGAAAATCCTGGAAATTCTGTTGTTTGAGATGAATATGGCATCATCAAACCATAATATGGATATGGATACATTGCGAAATTGGGTGCAAAAACATAACTTGGCATATTTTGTGGATGTGGTTGATTAGAATACTGATTATGAATTTGGTAATTGATGAGATTTGGGTAAAAAAGGAAGATTAGTAGAATTTTGGGTATTGAAAGGGTTGTTAGGATCCATATTACCCAAATTGTGAGAAGAGTTTATAAAATGATACTTGAAAACTATTAGAAAAAAATGATTTTGTTATATTTTGTTATATTAAATGAAACAAAAATTAAATGAAACAAGTCTCTATTTATAGAGTAAAAATAAACAAAAATTTTGTTATATTTTTAATACAAGAACAAAAATAATTTAATTAAAATGTTTTAGATAAAAAAATCTATAAAAATTTGGACAACAAATAAAAAACTTAACACATGTCTATCTTCTTTCTCTTACCTCTCCACCTAAACCCACTTTTATTATATTTTAATCTTTTCTAACATATTGAAAGAATTCAACAACCAAACTTGCCAAATCATCTTTTTTTGTCATTCAACACTAGTATTACAATTGTTTCAACAGTTGAAATTTCTTTTGCTAACACCATCATTGTAAATGGTCTTACAAGTTATATTATTTAATTTGACTAGGACTCTTGACTCGTTAAACATGTTTGACTAGTTATTGGATTTAAGTTTGCAATGAGTCTTGATGCTTGAGTCTGTCCTGCTGGCTCTGAAAATTCTGTGTTCTAAGCTAACTGTTGATACCGCTCTTGTTGATTTTTCTTAAGGTTACAGTTTCTAACTTCCTGTTCTCTCTGGTAGATATAGTGATTTTATTCTCAGAATAGTCATATGCCAAATAATGTGGTGTTCTTTTTTATGTATGTGTCTTATGTCTTGATTTGTCATGAATTGCCAGATCACTTAACTTCATACTTTTGTTTTCTGAGTACTTTTTAAGTATGCTTTCGAATATGATCATTTCATAAAAATATTAGTGCTCAAAAGGTTTGATGATTGAATGCATCTGGTTTATACCAGTCAGTCAGCAGCCTTAGAGGTGCCTGTCCAATCAGGTATGAGTGGGAAAGAATCGCCTGGTTTGAAGCAAGTAGACGAAACTCTACATAAGCATGTTCAATTTCGTGAGCTTATCAGCAAGACAGTGGTCAACGATACCAACAATCCATCATATGTGTCAGCGTTTGATGATCCAAGCTCCTCAAACTCTCCTCTTTTGTCTCCTGTTCTCGAAGAACCTTCTTCATTACGGTCTTCTACATGTCTCAATATCTTTGAACTACTGTCGAAAGCTTGGAATGATGACCTGTTACCGGCTATAGAGGACCTCCAAATTTCAGGAGAACCTTTTCCCGGACATGAGCTTCAGACTTGTGGTTTCTCTATTAATGGAACAACAAGTTGTAATTTTGAGGTGAATTTAATTAGAAAAGGGCATTGATTTATTATTTATGTTGAAATTCATCTAATCTATCTTCTTATCATCTCCATTTTGCAGTGGGTATGTCATCTAGAAGATGGATCTTGGAAGTACATTGATGGTGCATTACGCTCCTGTTGACCATATCTTTTTATTAACGAAGTTTGTGTTTCTCAAAACTATACAAGGAAATAAGAACATAACCATTAATGAACTTCTAATGCAGGAGCAAAGCAGCCAGTTTATCTTGTCACTGCTGATGATGTGGATTCATATCTTGCTGTTGAAGTTCAGCCTTTGGATGACAGAAATCGCAAGGTTAATATTTTTGTTCTATGAGTGAGAGATTAGTAGTTCTTTTCTGTGGAAAGCAAGGATTATAATTGTTCATGGAACTTGATCTAGACTGTAGTTTTTCATCATTCTCCTCTGCATTTTGTTTTGTGAGATATATTTCATCCTAAAATCTTGTAGGGAAAAGTTTTACCGTTAGCTAGATACGATTTATATTAATTGTGTTACATGTGCTAACACCACTGTTGTTATCTGCTGACTGATTTTTAGTTCTTTTCATGACGTTTGCAATATTCGTTTGCTACTTTCTGATTCTAGGGGGAGCTTTTGAAGGTTTTTGCCAATGATAATCGCAAGATCGCTTGCCGAAAGTTTATCTATTTGCTTTGAGTATTACCCTCTTAAGTTCGTATAAAACTAGGCCAAGTTGCCTGTTTACATTTTGTTATCTTAGATGTTAGGCATGCTCGCTGAGCTGTTTCTGGTTGGTTGTGTAAGACACATTACTTCCCTTAAATCTGGAAGTGTTCTTCACAAACTTAATTCAATTTCTTGTCAGATCTATAAGCAACAGTAATGGTATTTAAATTTCACAGATCCAGAGATGCAGAGCAATATAGAGAAGACTCTTCATACTGGTTATGCTTCATACAAAGTTTCGCTGGCGGTATATAACATTTTTCATCTCAACTCGTATATTTTGGCTTTATATCCTCTGACTTTTCTTGGATTACTCCTTCACATACATGTGGCTTTGAACAGACTGGTTTTCTCGATATACGGGAAGCAGCTACTTTGTCTATTAAGCGAGAAGGTTACAACATCAAGTGTAATAACGATCTCACAGTTGCAGAAAAGTTCTCAACTTCTACTGCTGTAAGACTTGTGCCATATTTGCTTCTGTCCTTTTTGTTGTCAACTGAATTTGCATATTATTGTTAGTAAAACTTTATGTAGTTTTGCTAGCGATTTATCTTGTGAGTGGTTTTATATATATAATCAAGGCAACAACCTTATTTCTTCTGCTACAGGTAACTATTCCGTTTGGGCAACCTGCAGAATTTGTTATCATTGCTGCCAATGGCAGTGAGTATTCTTTAAGAGCAGATAATGGATCAACAGACCTTTGCGGGTAAGTATAGACTATAAGAATGCTTTGAGTTTGTTAGATAGTGAAGAATCTAAAAGCCGATATGTATTAGTCAGCATATGCATTTTAGCTTGGTCCATTAGTTTGTGAGGTTTTCATACACTTGATTAGATCTGGTCCTATAATCCTATCTGATATACAGAATCTAGGAATCTCAGTTTGATTAGACACATAAGTGTATGGGATGATATTGATGTATCACACTTTTGATTCAATAAGTGATATGGTCTTGTGCGTTCATATTGTTCGTTAAACGTTTGTACACCCAATGTAAGTAAGCTATTAATGGTCTATTGTCTTTGGCAGCTCAAGAGATGAAATAGTACTCACCCTAAGATTGTTTATCAAAAGGGTAATGTTCTTCAAAGCAGTAAATTGAAAAACTGTAGCTGTCACAAAAGCAGAGAAGGTTAAGTATATACAATGACTTCAAGCTTGTTTTACAGACTGATTATATGGTTTGCTGTTTCCTTGCAGTTTTTTACGAGATAATAACTTTGAAAATAAGTTAACATGTATAAGATTTTAAAAGAGTATTTGAACAAGTTTTATAATAACTATACCAATAATAGTAACCTTAAAAGTATATAATCATTTAAATTCATGTTAGTTGTATACTGTAAATAACTAAATAAGTAATCAGAAATTAACTATAAATTTTGATAAGCCTAACTGCTCCCGCTGTGCTGTCATAGATCAATGTATTATCATGAATATTGATTACTCATACATTGATTTAAGCACACTAATGTGATACTACAACATAGCTTTTTTTTTTTTTTTGTCACTAACTACAACATAGCTTAATTATACATTCTTTTACTTGAAATATCATTTGATGATAATAGGTTGAATCCTGATTAAGCTGCTGAGAGTGAAGCCACGCGCTCTGCAACGAAATCCTTAATCCGGTTGATTACCTGACCCGACTCGGGCAACTCGGGAAACATATAAAACGCATGGAACATGTTTGGGTACTCAATTAGTGTTGCTCTTTTCCCGGATAACTTTATCCACTCATAGTAACTTCTTTGCCAATCCTTTAGAGGGTCGAACCCGGCAACAACCATCATTGTCTCCGGATAATCCAGATTCGAAATATTGATGGCGTTTGGTCCACTGACATTAACCGCTTCGTGGTCCCGGTTTAATCCTTCCGGTAGCATCGCTTTCCAGTACCAGTCTGTCCGATCCAGCGAAACCAGAGGAACTCCAACAAGTTCTTTCTCTGCCTCTGTTCTCTTTTCTCCACCGAAGAAAGGTTGTATGGAGATGAGTCCTATGAGTTTAACGACGGTGAAACATTGCCTCGGTGCACGGCAAACTCGAATCGCGACGTTATGAGCGATGTTTCCACCGGCGCTGTCTCCGGCCAAAAAGCATCTCGACAGATCTGCGTTCGCCGGAAGAACATCACTGTGATTCTCCTCGAGGAACTTCAAAACGTCGAATCCATCGTCGTATTGAGCAGGATAGCGATGCTCCGGAGCGAGACGGTAGTTAACGGAAATCACATAAGCGGATAATTTCCTAGCGAATCTCCGGCATACTTTATCGTAATGATGCGCATTAGGACTGAGGAAAGTGAAGCCTCCGCCGTGGAAGAAAACAACGACGGGGATATGGTCACCGGAGACGTGAGGAGTGAACAAACGGAACCAGAGATCACGGGATTGATCAACGACGAAATCGGAGGTGGAAACGCCGTTGATAGGCATAGGGTTTGGAGGAGCACGGAAATCGAAGAGGCGTATGAATAGGCGGTTGATGGAGCCTTCGGGACGTTGAGCAGTATTGGCGAAAGTAGTAGCGACGGAGATCGATAATCTAGTTCTTAACGGAATGTTTAGCTGCTGGTTAAGTTGAGAATCTGTCTCCATTTTCTCTCTCTAAATGGATTGGAAGGTACAGTCCTTAGATTTATATATATATATCATATTTTAAATAAATGTCTCCTTTAACGATGAAGAAGTTTAATGAGATCTGTCGACCTAATCAGTGTGCATCTTGCAGGTGGCAAGTATCTATCAACATGTCACTAGAAAATAGTCTTTCCTAACAGAAATGATCAATACTTAAATATGAGTTGAGGTCAATTCGAATTAACATTTTGTAACCCCAACTATCAATGTCATGTGTTATGCACAATACAACTAAGAATCATATTTGTGATTTTCACTGTTTTTAATAGATAATTAATATTATACTCTGTATCTTATTATGTGAAAATTGTGGATAATATATTCTTTGAGTTTTAATTGTACACAATATATTTTTTTAAAATCTTGTCGAAAATACACTTTTTGGAGATACTACAGTTTTGTCTCACGTGAACAGTAATATTGTCTATGATGAATATATATAGTGAATTATTTACATTATAATGATTATTCACTTTATATATTCATATGAAATACTAAATGACCGATTTTGGGCCAAAACCACACAGCCCAGCCCATGAATCTGTAAAACACAATTCTCACAAAACTCCACCTGTTTTGCAGATTCATGAGATTGATTTGTCTGATACGAGTAAGCTAAAACAGCTTCTTCATCTTCCTTGTCTTTACCCAGACTGAGAGAAATAAACTCCATCTTCAACCTCCGTGAAGATAAACCCCTTTTGATATTTGTTCAAACCCAACAATCATCAAAAGAAAAAAAACCTTTGCTGAGACTATCTTCTTCTCTGATAGAAGTACAAGAAGCCTCGAGTTCAAGATCTGACCTGAAGATGAACTCACCACCTTCAAGAAGTTCCCGAAGGTCAAGATGCTTGAAATTGTCCTGAGAAGCTCCTTCAATCACTATCTATGATCCGAGAAGTAACCTCATCTGACATTCTGACATGCAAAAGAACCATTGCAAGTCAGATTTTTTTTTTAAATCCTTCTTCATCCGATTATGAAAAAGATTTCATCTGTTAACTTATGTGATGATAAATACCAGATGATTGCTTCATCTTGAATCGATACAGACGCAAGATAAAGCTGATTCCACACTCTAGTTAAGCCTCAGTCATGTTCAGAGATCTAATACAATCCCTGAACTTTTCTCCTGGAAGTAATTTTGTCATCATATCAGCTGGGTTTACTAAGGTATGGATCTTGACGACCTGAACCTGATTTTCATCTATAGCATCACGAATAAAATTGTATTTTATCTGAACATGTTTTGTTCTTTTACTGCAAACTCTATTTTTGGCTAAGTGTATTGCACTTTGAGAATCACAAATAGTTCGATCGCATCTTGTTTGAACCCCATTGTTTCACACAGACCCTTTAGCCAAATAGCTTCTCGACTTGCATCTGAAAGTGCCACATATTCTGCTTCTGTAGTGGATAATGCAACTACTTTCTGTAGTCTAGACCTCCAACTGATTGTGTTACCTCCAATCGTGAATACAAACCCTGATGTAGATCTTCTTTTGTCTAAATCTGATGCGAAATCTGAGTCACAAAACCCTCTGATTTTAAAATCTTGTTGTTTTGTGAACCACAAATTGATCCTTGTTGTTTCCTTTATATATTTCAAAATCCACTGAACAGCTAACCAATGCGTTTTATTCGGTTTTGACATGTACATGCTAACGAGGCCAACACCATATGCTATATCTGGGCGTGATTCTGTCATGGAATACATAAGACTTCATATAGCACTCGCATAAGGGACTTGTTCCATATCTTTTGTCTGCTGTAGTTCTTCTTCTGGTGTTGATTTTTGCAATATGAAATAAGTCCCAATGGGAGTTTGCACTGGCCTGCAAACTTCCATATTGAATGTCTTTAAAACCCTTTCCAAATAATCTTTTTGTGATAGAATTATTGAACCTTGTTTTCTGTTTCTGATGATCTCCATACCCAAAATTTTCTTACCTTGACCCAAATCTGACATTTCAAACTCTGAATTCAACATGTCTTTTACCTTGTCAATTTCTTGCTTGTTAGTCGCTGCCAATAGCATGTCATCAACGTAGAGTAACAGATAGACAGTATTTTCTGGTTTGTTTCCCTTTAAGTATACACAAGGATCAAAATCATTCTTTCTAAAACCTTGATTAATCATAAATGCATCGAATCTATGATTCCACTCTCTAGGAGATTGCTTTAAACCGTATAGACTTCTCTTGAGTAAACAAACCTTCTTTTCCTGACCCTTTTCCACATAACCTTATGGTTGTTCCATAAAGATAGTTTCCTTAAGGGTTCCATGTAGAAAAGCTGTTTTAACATCAAGCTATTCTGATTCCATGTCGTAATTAGCTACAGCTAATAACAAAATTCTGATAGATGCATGTTTCACCACTAGAGCAAAAACTTCGTTATAGTCAATGCCCTCAGTTTGAGAATAACCTTTAGCTACTAATCTAGCCTTGTATCTAGGTTGCTTATTACTTATAGTAGCAGGCTTTAACTTGTAAATCCATTTACATCCTATCATCTTCTGATCCTTAGGCTTGTTAGTTAATTCCCATGTGCAGTTTCTTTTCAATGAATCCATTTCTTCATTCATTCCTTGAATTCCAGAATTTCCTTTCAATACTCTTCTGTGCTTCTTGATAAGAAGTAGGTTCTTCCAGATTCATAGAATCTGCGCTTGCTAGTGCATATGCTGTAAAATCTGCATCTTCAAACCTAGAAGGTGGTCTGATTTCCCTTCTTTTTCTGTCACGAGCTAGAAGATAATCATCATCATCTTTTGTAACTGAACTGTGTTGTTGACGATTTGAACTTGACTGTTCTGTATACTCTTCGGATTCTGAGCTTGAACTTTCTTCTTGTTCTGTATTTGATTGTTCCTAATTATTCCCTCTCAAGTTCTCTCCACCTGACACTGTAATTGTTTGATTCTTATTTTCTTCACCAAGAATTTCTTCCAAATCTTCCTTGAAAGAAACCCTCTTCTTGTCTTTCTTAGGAGATTCATTTGAGGTTGTTGGAATTAAGTCCTTCAATAATGTTTTTCATCAAATACAACATCTTTGCTAACCACAACCTTATGTTCTTCTATCAGCCATATTCAATAACCTTTAGTACCTTGTCCATAGCCAATAAAGACCCCTTTAGTTGCTCTTGGACTGATCTTTTCCTTGATAGTATGAACATATGCAATACAACTGAAACCCTTCAAATGATTGTAGTCTAATTGCTTGTCTGTCCAAATATCCTCTGGAATTTCAAAGTTTATAGATGACGATGGAGATCTGTTGATCACGTAGACAACTGTTGCAGCCGCCTCTGCCCAAATTTTTCCATCTAAACCTGAATCAGTTAATATACACCTTACCATATCCATAATCATTCTGTTCATTCTTTCTGAAATCCCATTTTGTTGTGGAGTATATGGACAAGTCTTGTGTCTTTTTATGCCTGATTCTTTGCATAATTAGTCAAACTTAGCATTTCAATATTCCAGGCCATTATCAGTTCTAAGACGTTTTATCTTTCTCTCTGTTTGGTTCTCGACCAGATTCTTCCATTCAACAAATTTGTCGAAAGCTTCATCTTTTGATTTTAGAAAATAAATCCATGTCTTTTTGAGTAATCATCGATGAATGTCATGAAGTATTTTGAACCTGCAATGCTTGGTGTTACATTTGGAGAGCCCCACAAGTCAGAATGTATGTAGTCCAGCACTCCTTTAGTTGTACTCTGAGATCTTTTGAAACTCTGTTTGTGAGGTTTACCAAGACTACAAGTTTCACAAAAACCGATCTGTTTCACCTCATCCCTTTTAATGTAACCTTTTCTAACCAAAATTTCCATTGATTTCTGATTCATATGAGCTAGTCTTCGATGCCATTTCTTTGTAACATCTGTTGTTTCCTTTGCAACATTAACTTGTGGTTTATGTACTAAACCTTGTAGATAGTATAGACCATTCTGATAAGCTCCTGTCAGAATTTTCTTGTCACCTTTATAGAAGATTACCTTGAAATCTCTGTCTATGTAGTGACAACCTGCTTGCTCTAACTAACCATAGGAGATAAAATTTCTTCCCATCTCAGGCATATATCTTACATCTTTCAGCACTAATTGTGAATCATCTTCATTATTGATTGTTATACTGTCAATTCCTTTAACCAAACAGTAGGTATTATTTCCCATGAGGACCTTGTTTCCTTCTAATTCCTTAAAATCTGATAACACTTCCTTGTTTGGTGTTATGTGAAAAGTACAACCTGAATCCATTACCCATTCCTCTGTGACTGCAATTAAGCTGGCCACATAAGCTGAAATTTCTGGCAAAACGACTGTAATATTAGCAGAGCTTTGTACTTTTCCCTTTCCTTTTCCCCATTCTGCTTTCTTTCTGGGCAATCCCTTTTCCAGTGGCTTTCTGAGCCACATGTCCAGCATCCCTTTGAGTTTCCTTTTGGTCTGCTCTTTGATCTACTTCGATTCTTTGACTTGCTTCTTCCATGTTTGCCTTTACCCTTTTCTGATATGTTTTCAGATCTTCCCCTTGAATCTGCAATGAGTCCTTCAGCGCCATTTTTCTATTTGTTCAACAGTCCCTTTAATCTCAGATTAGCTTCCATGCCATAAGCACCTGTTATTACATCATCCATTGATAATGTATCCTTTGCATTTCAAAACTGTAATGTATGAACCAATGGGTCATATATTGATGGTAAACTGTTGAGCAAGCCAATCGCTTGGTCTTCATCTTGAATCGTAACCTTTAGGCTTGCAAGATCTCCTACTAGTTTTAAGTAGTCATCAAGATTCTCTTTAATGGACTTATCCTCATCCATTCTGTACAATGTAAACTGTCTCATCAAGTAAATCCTGTTGGGTTTAGTCTTTGTCTGGTAATCTCTTTCAAGAGCTTTCCAGTGTTTGAAGGCTGTTAGTTCATCCATTATTTTTCTTAAGACTGAGATTGAGAGACACTGACCCAGCAGACTTCTTGCTCTCTTATCCTCCATTAACCAATTCGGATCCTTCTCAATCTTCTTACCAACCTTTATCTCCTTCCCAGTATATTT
Source organism: Lepidium aucheri (assembly GCA_900406435.1). Taxonomy (NCBI): domain Eukaryota; kingdom Viridiplantae; phylum Streptophyta; class Magnoliopsida; order Brassicales; family Brassicaceae; genus Lepidium; species Lepidium aucheri. The sequence continues at coordinate 12,903 of OVBA01006772.1, forward strand.
GTCTGTGATTGAAGTTTCCTTAACATTCTGCTCTTCCTCATGATCAACTTCCAGAACTGATAACAACCCAAGAATCTCGAATTGACCAAGCATTCGATATTTCCACATACCAAAATCCCCTTTTCCATCAAATTTCTCCACCTCAAATTTTCCCTGTGTTGGTTCCATAGTTTGTAAGATCTCGATATATGATTTGTTACCTACAGAATAACAAATTCAAGAATGAGTAGCTATCTGTACAACTATGTTACTTGAACCAGATTCAATCCTATACTTGGATTCAATAACTCTTTTAAAGAGAAAGGACTATGAGATATAAACTTTGGAAATGATGGACGAACAAACAAATTGATGGAAAATTCAACTCCCTGATTCTTTCTTTTATCTGAGATAAATTTGCTAATCAACTTTCTTTGATCTGTAGATACTTCTTCAAGTGGTTAGTCTTAAGCACGAGACTCCCTCTTCTTTGTTTCTTTCTGCGTTCAGGTTCATCTTCCTCTCAATATCTTCGACTTCTTTATTCCAGGTTTAGTAATCGATGAACTCTCTAACCTAGAGCTCTGATACCACTTGTTAAAACCTCTTTAATGGAACCCAGAAAACTCTTAACACTTAGCTCACGATTTCAATTCAAGAAATTAAAGGAGAATCGAAGGAAGTTTGAATGAAGAGAAAGAGATAAGAACTTGAGACAAGGAATTATAGAGTTCCCCAAACTTGGGTACGTCTCTCTTCAGTATTGATTACCGGAATCCACTAGCTTTCTCTGTATCACCGACGTGTACAACAATGGCGGATTTATTGTGTTTTTCTGTTCTCTACTTACGCAAAAATAGAATCCTAGTCAACTTATATATATATATATATATATATCGTTGACTGGATTTACAACAGAAAAGGCTTGTACTTGGGCCTATTAACTCAGAGTCCACTAAACACTAAATGACCAATTTTGGGCCAAAACCACACAACCCAGCCCATGAATCTGTAAAACACAATTATCACAGTGTACATAATTCACTATATATGTACATTGTAGATAATATTGTTGTCCACGGGAGACAGAACTATAAATTATGTCCCACAAAAGGTGTATTTTGACAAGGTTTTTAAAAAGTATATTGTGTACAATTTAAAATTCAAAAGGTACATAAGGTGTTAATGGTAACTGCCGAATTGTACTGAATACGGAATCTTGCAGAATTTTTTTATTTTTTATGGGAAATACTTCGGAATGACTTAAAATCAAGTAAAAGCTGAATTTTGCTGAATATAAAATCTGACGGATTTTTTAAAATAATTAGATCGACAAAATCTAAATCATAGCCGAAATTTGCTCTGTAACTCTATATAATTTACCTCTTGTTATGGGTTGAACCCTTGATACTAGGTTCCAAAAAAAAAAAAAAAAAAAAAAAAAAANTCCAAACCAAAATAATTAAAATATGATAGTAATCATCCATCTATTATTTAATTATCTTTTAAATTGTTTGTATTTAGCCAAACAAAGAAAAATTATTTAGCCAATACGTTATTACTTGTTTGTAAATTATTTTCATAATGAAAGTACAGAATCTGAATGCATTTGAAAAATTACCATAAACACTTTGATATAGTAATAGAATGACACATACTCTTTATTTTCTTTGTTTATTTCAGAAATTAAATTTTGGCCATTGTACAAGTTTTCATTCTTCAATTCCTCATAATTCCTCTGTACCATAATGGACAACAATCCTTTTATTATTTGCTTAAGTTTATAAATATCTGAATTTTTGGTTCTTATTAAAACGAATACTGAATGTCTGAATCTAGGCGGATGAAACAGTATTATTAACCAGCCTTACTTAAAAGTTAAAACAACGAATGAAAATGATATATCATAGATGAAACACACAGTGATAAATATTTAGTGATAAATATTTAATCGTTTGGAAAGTGGCTGATGTAATCACTCACTCACTATATCTTCGAGAATATTAATGTAGTCATCTCACATGGTCCAACCGCAATGGAGGAGAGTTATGAGATCAGTCGACATAATCAATGGAGGCAAGTATATATCTTTATTTGTGTCATAAACTTTTAGTAATTAGAATGTGATTCTCATTAATTTGATAAAATGTACAGAATGCGGTTTATATACAATTTGTATGAAGTAAACCGATACTAAACCGTATCAAATACTATGATTTATACTATATACATTAATAGTCCCCCTCAAGATGGGGCAAAAATATTGAGAACACCCATCTTGTCAACTAACTTCTGAAATGGAGCTGGATACAAAGGCTTGGTAAAGGGATCAGCCAGTTGCAGTTCTGATTTCACATGTAGCAATTTGAAGTGACCTGCAACAAGTCTCTCACGCACACTGTGACAATCTGATTCTATGTGTTTCGTTCTTTCGTGAAACACCGGATTGCTAGTGATATGAATCGCAGCAGTGTTATCACAAAACAACAGTGTTGGTTGCTGTAATGTAACATGTAGTTCACGCAAGAATTGAGTTAACCACATGATTTCATCAGAGGCAACTGAGAGGCTTCGATATTCTGCCTCTGCTGAGGACTTGGAAACCACCTGCTGCTTCTTAGATTTCCAACAAACAAGTGAATTACCAAGAAAAACACAATACCCTGAAGTAGATCTGCGAGTATCAAGACAGGAAGCCCAATCTGCATCAGCAAATACTTGAAGTTGAAGTGCAGACTTAGCTGAGTAGAAGAGCCCTTGACCAAGCGTTCCTTTAATGTAATGTAAGATCTTGAATACAGCTTGTTGATGAGCCTTTCGTGGTGCTGCAGAGAACTGGCTTAACTTGTTAACTGCAAACGTAATATCAGGGCGAGTAATCTGCAAATACATCAGTCTTCCAATCAAGCAACGATAAGATGCAGCATATACCAAATCACCCCCACTATCAGCAGAAAGTTTAACACTAGGATCCATGGGAATACTAGCAGGTTTACAACCAAGAAGACCTGTATCATCGAGTAAATCCAAAGCATACTTTCTCTGACAAATGTAAATGCCTTCATTCGACCTTGCTATTTCCAGTCCTAAGAAATACTTCAGAGGACCAAGATCTCGGAGCTTGAAATGAGACTGTAAATGAATTTTTAAGTNCAAGTTGGCAACAGCAACATCATCATTGCTTGCTATGATGATATCATCAACATAAACAAGCACACAGAGAAAAGATCCATTTGACAGCTTGATAAAACAGGTATGATCAGATTGAGATTTGGTG
>OVBA01006773.1:0-16155 GCA_900406435.1 Lepidium aucheri
AACGACGTCGTTTCCTTGGTTTTTAAAACACACCATCAGCCTTCAAAACGATGTCGTTTACGCATAATTATGCCACATCAAATGAGATTAAGCCACATCAACAATGGTTAGCGTCTACTCAGACAAAATTAACGGTTGACTTACAGAACAGACGGTCAATTTAGAATTAGGACAAATTTAAGTAGTTCATGTAGATTTTTTAAAAGTATAGTCACAGAATTGAGATTTAGGATATGTTAAAAAGTTTATATAGAATTCGGCACTGGCGAAAAAATTCGTTTAGAAATAGGCCCTTTTCCCACGTCCTTTCCTAGTAATGTTCAGACACTGATCGGTGAAATGAAAATCATGAGTGAAGGTGTCTGCAATTAAGGAGGATCGTGGGTGCTAGAGTTGCTGATTGATCAATAAAAGTCATTTACTTACTTTCATTACTTTTGATTTAAGTATAGTGGATCAGTAACGTTTTTGTTTCGAGTTCCTTTGATGTTTTAAAAACACTAAAACTACTTTGAATGAAGTAATCAGAATTTCTTCTTTAAGAATGAGTATGATTAATCTTGCAGCTCATTCATGACAGAGTAAAACTTAAATATTAATTTTATCTTATTGTTGTGAGTTTCTATACAGCAAATTGGTATTTGTTTTAAGTTTGACTATAACATTTTTGTAACTGTTTTGTATTGCACTTTAGTTCTTTATATCAAATATAAAGTATATTTTAAGAGATATGAAAATATAATTTCTACATTTAACAGTTTAGACGAAATTAAAACGTACAATTGTTTAATGAAAGTTGTATGTATACATATTTTATGGAACAAGTACCGGGCGTAGCACGGTATAATTCCTAAGATATTTTAAAAGATAGAATAACAACATTCAATAGAACATAATTCTGGATTCATCAGAACTAAGAGGATATAACAACAACACTCACTAAAACACAATTCTAAAGTGGATATAAATAAATTCCAAAAGGTATGATTAAAAAGATGTCATGAAAAGTTATAACCATATATTGCATATATATTGTTGGTAAAAAATATATTTATTCTTTATGAGAAGCTAAAAATAAATAAATACAAGTATATATGAAAAGTATGAATGAAAAGACACAATTACAAGTTACGTACGAATAGGCACAACCGTATAAAACATAATCACAAAAATGTTTCTATAGAAATTCACGATTGAAAAGACATAAGCATATATTTCCTTTATTGAGATTGTTATTATTATATAAAATATGTTTAAAAAGATAAGAATAACAAACTTAATATAACATAATTCTGGATTCATCAAAACTAAAAGGATAGAATAGCAACACTCACTAGAACACAATTCTATATTTAACAAAACTAATTATGAAAACAGATTTCTAAACTGGGTATAAATAGATTTCAATAAGTATGTTTAAGAAGATGTCATGAAAAGTCACAACCATATATTTCATATAAAGACATTTGTTGTCAAAAAATACATTTATACTTAATGAGAAGTTAGAAATAAATAAGCACAAGTATATATGAAAAAATATGAATGAAAAGACACAATTAAAAGTCACTTATAAATAGTCATAATCTTGTAAAACATAACCAAGAAAATGTTTTTATAGAAAGACACGATTGAAAAGATACAACCTTATATCGCTTTTATTGAGATTATTATTATATAAAATATGTTTAAAAGATAGAATAATAACACTCAATAGAACATAATTCTAGAATCATCAAAACTAAAACGATAGAACAACAACACTCACTAGAACATAATTCTAGATTCAACAAAACCAATTATGAAAACAGAATTCTAAAGTGGGTATAAATAGATTTTAAAAAGTATGATTAAAAAGATGTTATGAAAAGTCACAACCATATATTGCATACAAAGACATTTGTTGGGAAAAAATGCATATATTCTTAATGAGAAGTTACAAATAAATAAACACAAGTATGTATGAAAAAATATGAATGAAAAGACATAATTAAAATTATGTATGAATAGTCATAAACGTATAAAACATAACCACAAAAAAAGTTTTATAGAACGACACAATTGAAAAGATACAACCGTACATCGCGTTTATTGAGATTGTTATTATTATATAGATATTAAGAATTATTATTTCATGGATAAAGTTTTAATAGTGTCTTCTCATTCATATTTTTCATTATATATTTATGTTTATTTAACTTTTCATTAATAATAATATATTTTTTGTCAACAAATATCTTTATATGTAATATATGGTTGTGACTTTTCATGACATATTTTTAATCATACCTTTTGAAATATATTTATACCTACTTTGAAAATTAATCACACCTTTTTGTTGAGTATAGAAATGTGTTCCAGTGAATGTTGTTGTTCTATCAATTTAGTTTTGATGAATCAAGAATTATATTCTATTGAGTGTTGTTATTCTTTTTTTAAAAACATATTCTACAAAATTCAAAACAATGTTCATTGACAATGAATTTCATATCAATTGAGTTATAACGACTGTTATTATTCTATATTTTTAATTATCTTACAAAATTTATTAATTTAAAATAAAATAATTAAAAAGAAATATATTTTACGGTTATATTTGTACTCATATTACTTATTAAAAACAATCTACGGTTATGTCTTTTCATTTTTATCTGTAATTTTAGGCTGTGTCTTTTGATTATATCTTTTCATGGAAGGATATAGTTTTTCACGATCGAACCTTTTAAAATCTATATGGAGCCCCTTTAGAATTTGAAATTTAATTATTGATTCATTTTTGGGTTTTGCCAAATTCATATCAATTAGATTTTAACGAGTGTAAATAGTCTATCCTTTTTTAGATAATTTTACTGAATTCATCACTTTGCAATAAAAATGATTCAAAAAAGAATTTTACGGATGCATCTTTTTATTTGTAACTTTCAGTCATAAAAAAATATTTTTTATAGATATTACTTTTAACTATAACTCTTTACTTATGAAATTATTGCTTATAGGGTTGTGTATTTTACTAATATTAATAACTATTGGATAAACACATTTATATCTTTTCATTATCTCTTTACATTAATAGATATATTTTTTATAAACATACGTTTTAAATTTATTTATATTGCATTTAGAACTTGAGTTTTAGCAACTAACTTATTTTTGAGTTTTTGAGTTTTTGATTTTTACGGGAACATTTAAACAAATATATAAGGTTCTCTACTTTTCTATTTGATTACATGTACATGTTCATTTTTCAATAAAATTATAAAACACATGAAATATAGAGAAAAACAGTCAATTAAGTATCGAACTAAAGCGTTTTTACCAAAAAAATGAATGTTTTGATTTGCCAAAAAAACCCAACAATTAGTTGACTTTCCCAATTTGATATCAAATAAATTCAACTTTTTAACGAATCCTAACACCATATTGGACTCTGTTAAACACCGTTTATGGGTCGTTAATTGATAACAAGATTTTATCCTATTTGTCAAATCGTATTACACTAAAATAATGATGTAGTATAATAGGTATCAATCTAAGTGGGAGTGTAACTAGCAATTAGAATGTGATAGACTACTCTAATTTAAGCCAAATCGGTTTAATGGTTTCGTTATCTAGCAACCTAAACAAAAAATTTAAACAATAAAAAACAATAATATAAAGTACTAAGCACAAAACAAGTCTAAATTAGGAGACGTAAAAGCAATGAAAGCAAAGTGCAGTAAAATCAAAAATCCAGCGAAAACAGAAATAAAACTAGTGCAGGGAATTAAGCAACATGTGAGAAAGTAGGGTTCTTGAGGGGTAGAGATCATGAACCAGTGCCTCACTTGAATTTACTAAATCACTTAACAAAACTCTAACAGAGCAAGTTTCTAGGTAATTAGTTCACACATAATGAATCCACTCTCATGACAAACAAACTCAGAAAAGCTATCAACACCTAACTGGTGTGAAGCAAAAACTAACTTGAGCCTAAACAATACATTAGACATTCTATTTCTTGAGCTAAGAATGCAAATCTATGAAACGGTTAAATTAGACAGTTCATTACACCTTTCTAGTACTAAACGTCTATGAATGAATTTTGATTGATCAGAATGAAATAAGCATTTAACAACACCAAAACAGAAGAAACCTAAACAAAATCTACTCTAAAAAAAATCCACGCTGATCTAATCCACTCACTCTCGAACCCTAGTTAATCTATTTAGAACACATTGGCAAAGCTAACAGAATAACAATCAAAGTAGATGACTTGATTATAGAATTTAGGATGAAAAAGACTTCAATGAAATTAAACTGAAATTGCATAAAAGATCACAAAACTAAGGAAGAATACTTTTTTTGGAATTACAACAACGAAAATCTTAAAAGGTTTCTGAAGCAGGGCTAAAACTTAGATAATCCTTCTTCGTAACAACCAAGGGGTCCTTATACTTAAGGTCCTCTTCAGCGGGTTGAGCTTCCCGTGTCCGTCTGTTTGTTTGAACCCAAGCTCCACTAAGGTACTCCTCTAGAGGTAAGAATGCAATGTTCATCTCGAGTGCAAGTGCAGTATACTCCGTGTTTGGAAGCAGAATCCTGGAATTAGCTGTTGCACTTGTTGTTCTAAACCTATACAGCCAAACTTCTCTACCCGTCCCCTTCTTTAAGATCTTGTGTTGCACGAGATAAACAATGTCGAGATATTCCAGAAGGATTGGCTTTGACTTCACAGTCACGCTACATGCTTCCAAAATTTTGGTGGTGATCCCGCCAACACATATGGTCGCTTTTGACTTGTCCTAGCACACCCGAGCCCACGTTTTGTAGCTCACACATTGCTTCATCAGCGCCTTGGCAAACCCGTTGTTGTTTGTATTCCCCACGAACCACCCGTACTCAGCACTGTTGAGTACACTCTTCAACCCCTCATTGATCATGTCAAGCTCAGGTTGCCTAACATTACCTGATTCGATTTTGGCAAAACAGGTGGACTGAATCACCTTGTGGAAATGACGGATTATAGGATTCCTGATCTTCAAGCATTTACTTTGTGAAGGATTATACGTGACAGGATCTGTTATCAACTCCCAGAGAAAGTTAAGTTCCTCTCGCTCGAAGTGAGTGTCAAGTCTATCTGATGGGTGAAGAGTAAAAAGCTACTCAAATCCTAACACCGAGAAAGAGTAGCTGATGCTATGAACTACAAAGTTAAGCGTCCCAAATCCATCTCTTTGGTGCAATCTTTCTTCTTTGGCAGAGTATATTTGCAGCTCAACTAAGGCGAGAAACTGTATGGTTTCCGCCCTGTACATTCACATCGCATGCATGTTGCTTGTAAAGGGTTTTCAGGTACTTTGGAGCATAATTGGAGCATCTAGAACGTTAAGGAAGCTTTAGGACCAGATGATGAGCTCTAAGCGCAACCAAGAGAAGAACACTTGAGTTTGTAGTCGAGTCTGACAACACACGAGTCTGGATTCGAGTCCCCACTGCCGCCACTTGCCACCTCTCGCTGTCACTCAATGGTGATGCCAAGCATACTCACACTCGAACGACCACTTTACTTAAAGGGGCCAAACTAAGGCGCTCACCACTCAAAATGGGCCACGACACCTACTGGGCCTAACCATCTGTAGTCACGAAAACATTAGGTTAAGCGGGGGTCTAAGTATAAAGACCCCTTGGTTGCTACGAAGAAGGATTATCTAAGTTTTATCATTGCTTTAGAAACCTTTTGAGATTTTTGTTGTTGTAATTCCAGAACAAGAATTCTTCCTTTATTTTATGATCTTTTATGCAACTTCATTTTAATTTCATTGAAGTCTTTTTCATCCTAAATTCTATGATCATGTCATCTACTTTGATTGTTATTTTGTTAGCTTCGCCTATGTGTTTTGAGTAGATTAGCTAGGGTTCATGAGGGAGTGGATTAGACGAGCGTGAAACTTAAAGCTTACTAGATCGCTTAAGAGTAGATTTTGTTTAGGTTTCTTCTGTTTTGTTGTTGTTAAATGCTCATTTTGTTCTGATCAATCGAAATTCTTTCATAGACGTTTAGTAATCGAAAGGTGTAGTGAATTGTCTGATTTAACCATTTCATAGATTTGCATTCCTTAGCTCAAGAGATTGAATGTCTAAGGTGTTTATTAGGCTCGATTTATTTTTTGCTTCACGCCAGTTATGTTGTTAAACGCTTATGATGATAAGGTCTGTTGATAGCTTTTCTGAGTTTGTTTGCCACGAGAGTGGATTCATTATGTGTGAACTAATTTCCTAGAAACTTGCTCTGTTTGAGTTTTGTTAAGTGATTCAGTAAATCTAAGTGAGGCACTAGTCCATGATCTCTACCCCTCAAGAACTCTATTTCCTCATCTGTTGCTTAATTCCTTGTGCTAGTTTTATTTCTGCTTTCACTATATTCTGACTTTATTGCACATTGTTTTCATTGCTTTTATGTCTCCTAATCTAGACTTGCTTTCTGCTTAGTACTTAATATTATTTTTTCTTGTTGTTTAAATTTCTCGTTTAGGTTGATTGATAACAAAACTATTATACCGATTTGGTTTGAATTAGAGTAGTCTATCACATTCTAATTGCTAGTTACACTCCCACTTGGATTGACACCTATTATACTACATCGACATCTTAGTGTAATAGGATTTGATAAATAGGATAAAATCATCTTATCAATTAACAACCCATAAACGGCGTTTAACGGAGTCCAATATGGTGTTAGGATTTGTTAAAAAGATGACTTTATTCGATATCAAATTGGCAAAGTCAACTAATTGTTGTCAATTTTTGGCAAGCCGAAAAATTCATATGTTTTTGGTAAAAACGTTTTAGTTCGGTATTTAAAAAACCATTTTCCCTATATTTTCATGTGTTTTATAATTTTATTGAAAAATGATATTATACATGTAATCAAATAGAAAAGTAAAGAACCTTATATATTTGTTTAAATATTCCCATAAACTCAAAAATCAAAAACTAAAAAATAAATCAATAGCTAAACCTCAAATTCTAAATGCGATATAATAAATTTTAAAGGTGTGTTTATAAAAAATATATCTATTAATGTAAAGATATAATGAAAAGATATAAATGTGTTTATCCATTAATTATTATTATTAGTAAAATACACAACCATAGACGCGATACTTTCATAAGTAAATAGTTACAGTTAAAAGTACGAGGAATTTTTAGAAATTTCATTTTTAGTGTACTCCTTTGTAAAAATGCCTTTTGAAATTTATCTTTTCAAAAATACCATTCACTAATAAAAATGAAGAAAATACCCTCAAAAATTCTTTTATATAATTTTTTTGTCACTTTTTTCAGAAAATAATTTTTTTCCACCAAAAAACCAAACAATGCTTTATTCCTAGATGTCCACTCAACAAATTTTTTTATCGCCAAAAAAATATTTATATAAACAAAAAAATTCATGCCAAAAAAAATAAATTTCCCGCAAAATTTTTAATAAATTCGCATATAAAGTTTTACAAAAATTTTATAAACACCTTATAAACTTTGATAAATACCTTAAAAATTTTTATAAATTTATTAGATACCTTATAAATTTTATAAGTTCTCTTATAAATATTTATAAATTTTATAAACTCTATCATAAAGTCTTATAAATTTTATAAGCTCTCTTATAAAACCTTATAAATTTTATAACCTCTGTTATAAGAAATTTTACAAACTCTCTTATAAAAAAATTTCTGGAAAATATTGAGAGGGAAAAGTTTGAAGGAAGATATCTTTTTTGGCGGGAAAAAAAAATTTTTTTCGCATGAAAAAAAAGTTTGGCGAGAAATAAATTTGAAAAGTAATAAGAATAAAATAATCTAAGGGTATTTTGATGATGTTTCCATAATGAAGGACATTTTTTGAAAATGTCCAAAAAATAAGGGCAAGAATAAAAATATACTCCTTTGAGATATATTTTTGCAATTCTCCCTAAAAGAAATATCTATAAAAATATACTTTTTCATGAGTGAAAATTATAAATAAAAAAATGCATCCGTAAAATTCATTTTTGAATCATTTTTTATTACAAATGATGAATTCAGTAAAATTATCTAAAAGGGGTAGAGTAGTCACACTCGTTAGAACCTAATTGATATGAATTCAGGAAAACCCAAAAATGAATCAATAATTAGATTTCAAATTCTAAAGCGGCTATATATAGATTTTAAAACGTTCGATCATGAAAAACTGTATCCCTTCATGAAAAGATCTAATCAAAAGACACAACCTAAAATTACATAACCAAATGAAAAGACGCAATCGTAGATTATCTTTAATGAGTAATATGAGTACAAATATAATCGTAATTTTTTTTTAATTATATTTATTTAAAAGTAATGAATTTTGTAAGATAATTAAAAATATAAAATAATAACACTCGTTATAACTCAATTTAAATATTCATCGTCAAGGAACATTTTTTGAATTTTGTATAATATTTTAGAAAAGATAAAATAACAACATTCAATGGAACATAATTCTTTATTCATAAAAACTAAAAAATTGATAGAACAACAAGACTCACTAGAAAATATTTCTATACTCAAAAAAATCAACTATGAATACAGATTTTCAAAGTGGGTATACATTGATTTTAAAAAGTATGATTAGAAAGATGTCATGAAAAGTCACAACCATATATTACATATAAAGACATTTGTTGACCAAATATCCATTTATTCTTAATGAGAAGTTACAAAGAAATAAACATAACTATATATGAAAGAATATAAACGAAAAGACACAATTAAAACTTATGTATGGAAATATAACCACACAAATATTTTTATAGAAAGACGCGACTGAAAAGACACAACCATACATCGCCTTTATTAAGATTGTTATTATTATATAGATTTATTTAATAGGTGTTAAAAATAATTAATTCATCCTTATTTTCTCTCCCTAAATCTCTTGATGAGAGAAAATAGATCAAAGGTAGTCGGACACAATGAGAGAGAATTCTTTCTGCCTTCGCTCTAGACTCGCTTTTCTACTAATCTCTTCTCTAACCGTTGATGGTTTTTCACATCAATCTAGCCGAAGGTTTCTACTCACTATGGGTAGTTTCCTCAGGCGATCAATTGATAATCGTTGTGCTTTATCTATTTAATCCTTATCTCTCTCTCTCTCTCAAAATCCCCATCGAATTTGAGAGTCTCTTTACACAATCTTTTGTTCCATTTCGAAACCATGTCTGAATATGTTCGAAAATCTCTTCAAGACATCACTCTTGGCTTAAGTGATGATGTGTATGAAATGCCAATTGCGTTGTGTGACTCATCCGTAGCTGAAACCCAATTTAGCCTTGTTGTTCGTCCAATTTACCCACGTAAGCAAAACCTCCGTGCGATGAAGATGGCTTTGCCGCGAGTTTGGGGGGTCGGTGAAAAAGTCACATCACGTATCTGGGAGGTCAACAAAATACTGTACCAATTCCCAACTGATGAAAGTATGAAGACTGTTCTGAGGCGTGGTCCGTGGTCATTCAACGAGTGGATGATTACATGCCATAAATGGTTGTCAACAAGTACTAATGAAGATCTCGATGTCTTACCATTTTGGGTGTGAATTACAAGGATACCTTTTCACTATCTCACTCTTTGCATGGTCACACACATCGGCCATGTGCTTGGTAACTTTCTGGAAAATGATTTCACTACTGAGAGTTCAACAATAAGGGATTATGTCCCGTTAAAGTTCTCTGGAACATCAAACACCCGCTACAATTTCAACGCTTATTGAAGTTTGGAGAAGAGTCAACGCTCCTGAAGTTTGATTATGAAAAGTTGCGAGTTTTCTGTACTAAATGTGGTATGTTATCTCATGATTCATCTGGCTGTGTTCGGGCCGCTGATTTTCCACTCCCTCGCCTTCTGATTATGACAGCAATGATAAGACTCCTCAACGCAAGAGAAAAGCATGTGAAACAACTCCTGCATACATGTCCATCAAGCCAAAAATGTGATGCCTTGGTTACACGGTTCAGAGGAATTTGGCAATAGATGACATTGGCGACACAGTGATGAAAAATTACTATCGCCTCTTTGATACAATACAGGTACATAAATTCTATGATGATATTGCGGGAACATCTGGTGTTGTTCATAACCGTATGGGTTCGGGACAAAACCCACATCAAGGTGAAGGTTCGGTGGGCCATAAGCCACCAGAGTCAGGATGAACACAATATTTTGGAACTGCCGGGGTATTAAAGGGTCCCTGATAGTTCAACGCCTTGTGAGCATGACAAAGAAGTATGCTCCGGACTTACTCTTTTTAATCGAAACGGAGAATCGCAATAAAGTTGTTCATAAAGTTGCAGCAAAACTAGGATATGTATATGTATGTTGTGCTCCACCTCACGGTATTGGGGGGTGTAGCTTTACTCTAGAATCGCTTTATTTCTGTTAATTTCTTTTGTAATGATGAAAGGCTCTTTGACTGTAAAATTACTATCAATCAAACAAAGAGTACTTTTTATTTTTCCTTTGTCTACGGCCATCCATACGTGGCCTGCGACATGTGCTTTGGGAAAGATTACAAAGGATAGCTATTAACAGAAATGGACCATAGATTATGTGTGGAGATTTCAATGAAATTGTAAGCAATAATGAGAAGAAAGATGGTGTGATTCGAGAAGATTAGACTTTTCAAAAATTTAGACAGATGATTGAAGTCTATCTGATGACGAACTTACCTTTTTAAAGGTAACAGATTCTTGTGGTGTGGTCGACGGAACAATGCTTTGGTTGAATGTTGCCTTGATCGTGTAATGGTCAACTCTGAATGGTTATTGATGTTTTTGGCTTCCGAAATTGAATTTTTACCTCTCACGGTATCCGATCATTGGCATGTAGTTATAAATATGAAGACAACAATAAAAAGGGCACAAAAATTATTTACCTTGACAGACGCTTGATTCAAAAAGAAGGCTTTGAAGATGTTGTCAAATGTGGATGGAATTTAGATTCCAGACGGGTAGACAGCATGGTTAATCAACGGCTTTCCCAGTGTCGACGATCAATATCTGCATGGAAACAAAATCAAGATCATAATTCATATCGCCGGATAAACAATCTTAATCAGCTAATAAATGATGCAATGACTGATGCTTCCATCAATACGAACCAAATTCATAGTCTTCGCTCTGAATTGCTAGAGGCATATTGTGATGAAGAAGCCTACTGGAAATCCAAAAGCCGAGTACAATGGCTACATGAAGGGGATCAAAACACCAAATTCTTCCATGTATCAACAAAAAACAGGAGAAAAAGGAATTATATTCATCGTATTCAATCAATGGGAGGTCATTACATTTACGGTAATAGCACGATTGGTATTGAAGCACAACACTATTTTTCTGATTTATTCACCAATTAAGCTTCAACACAAGATATAGACATTGTCTTAAGTTCAGTTCCCACAATAGTAACACCGTCCATGAATGATCTATTAACACAACCAGTATCGAATGAAAAATACGAGTAGCAGTTTTAACCATTGGAGCCACGAAAGCACCAAGACCAGATGAATTTACTGCTGCATTTTTTCAACAACATTGGCACATCGTTGGGGATTCAATCGCACATGAATTCAAGTCTTTTTTGAAACAGGTTAAATGCCAACCTCTCGGAACCATATAAATCTTTGCTTAATACTAAAGATAAACAAGCCAAAGACGATGAAGGATTTTTGGCCAATCAGTTTGTGCAGTGTCTTATATAAGATTATATTTAAAATCCTAGTGAAACACCATTAAAAAGTCCTACCAGATGTGATTGCGGATAGTCAAGCACCTTTTACTATGGGATGGTTAATTATTGGCAATATCATGATCGCACATGAACTATTTCACTCCCTGCGTACAAATAAGAAGTGCTCAGAACAATATATGGCAACTAAAACAGATGACAGTAAGACCTATGATAGAACTGAATGACAATTTTTACACTGCGTTTTGGAGCAAAAAGGATTCCCTGGGCGCTAGATACAATGGATCATGGCTTGTGGTAGAACAGTATCATTTTCTGTTCTAATAAATGGTTCTCCATACCAAAATTTTTGATCGAACCATGGGCTTAGACAAGGAGATTCGTTGTCGCGTTCACTCTTTATACTATATGGGGATGTACTCAGTCACCTATTAACAACTTCACAGTAGGACGGCCGGTTACAAGGTATTTGTATATGTAGACGTGCTCCTGTAACCTCTCCTATATTTTTTGTCGATGATTCGCACTTCTTCACTCACGCGGATATAAACAACAACCTACATCTCAAACACCAGTTTGATTTATATGCACGGGGATCGGGACAAATCATAAACCTAGACAAATCGTGCATCACATTTGGAACTAAGGTATTCCCCCACTCTCGAACTTGTGTACAACAATGCCTAGGAATTCCAAATATTGGTTGTGGAGGTCAGTATCTCGGGCTCCCTAAACAATTTGGCCAGAATAAATGGCATATGTTTTCCTATATTAAAGACAGGATTAGCTAGAAGATCAACGGTTGGTAAACTTGATTCTTATCACCAGCAGAGAAAGAAACTTTGATAAAAGTTGTTGCTTATGCAATGTCAGTCTACTCAATGACTTGCGATCAACTACCAGCCATGCTATGTAAAGAGATTGATCAATTAATATCCCGATCAGGTCCTATTAGCAAATCAAGTATGGAAAACAATTTTATGTCCACAATTTTTATTATCGCAAGTACTACGGCAGTGATACCATCATACCACAACATTAATCTCTGTGAAACTTTGACCCACTTCCTGATATGGTTGGAAATCGATCCATTTTGGAATGCAATTACTCAAGCAGGGCCTATTTAATCAACTAGGTGATAGTAATAATACGACAATCGGTCAAGCCCCTTGGTTACCAGATAATCTGCCTCAGCCTACTAAACTGCTACCACCTTTTCATCCGACAAAAATAGTGGCAACCCTACTAGACGTCGAAACAAAACAATGGAATGAGGAGCAAATACATGCAATGATAGATCATTCTGACCATAATTATATTAAACGACTCTCTATTCTAGCAGTTACATAAAAAAAACTCATATATTTGGCAATCTACACCATCAGGAATAAATACAGTGAAGTCTGGTTATCACATAGCTCAAGCACAGTGTACATCACTGAGTTTGCAACCTCCACTCGCAGCACAACCGGATATTGCTCACCATTTATGGCAGTTACCCATATAGCCAAAGATCAGACACTTTATTTGGCGTCTCACCTCAAAGGCTTTACCAACGGCTGATAATCTATTAGCAAGACAGTTTAACCCATCGCCATCTTGCATACGATGTTGCTCTGAATTTAAAATAGCTGATCATTTGTTTTTTCTATGTCCTTACGCTTATGCTCTATGGCGATGTTCTAGTATACCGCTACATATTATTGCTAACCTAATACGCCATTCATGGACCGTATATGATTCCTCATTACCATCACACATAATACTCATCTAGCGGATCACATACGATATCTCCCATGGTCCATGCTATAGAGACTATGTAAAGCTAGGAATGCACTCCAGTTTTCCAATCGGGATTTCAATATCTTAGGGACATGGACTCGAGTTTTCTTAGATATACAAGAATGGGACAACCTTTGTGATGCCATTAGCAGCCAACATCAACAACACCTACTCAATTACGACATCCATACTAAAACATGGAATCCACCCCTGGTCAGTTGGGTTAAATTCAATTACGATGCCTCTCATCGAGAAGCAAGTCTTGTATCCGGGATGGACTGGATAATCAGGAATGAACATGACAATTATCTACATAGTGGAATGGGAAAGTTTGAAGGTCGATAAACAACAAAAGAAGCAGAGGCTTCGGCTTTGATATGGGCTATGCAATATGCATATGCATTAGAATATCGGAGTGTCATATTTGAAGGTGACAGCTTGATCCTTAATCAAGCAATCCAACAGCTGAATTAAATTTGTGATTACGTCCATATCTAAATGTTATCCATGCATGACAACCTATGCTTGCCAACATAAAATGGTCTTGTGAGTGAAGGAATGCAAACCAATGCGCAAATCTGTTAGCTAAAGCTATTATTTCACATCCTACATATATTTGGCAGTTCTTTCCAAATTGTCCTGTTTTTTTACAAAGTGTTGTAAACAATGACAAAGTAATGAAGTTAATTTAGACGAAAAAAAAGCTCTTGACGAGAATCATTTTCCGATGAGTTTCTGGTGTCCTCCTTTTTATAAGTCCAACAAGCCCAAATCTAATCAAAGGCAATCTGCACCATAACTAAAGCCCAACTTCAGACCTATTTGCATCAAAGAGACAAAAGATAGAACCTTCAGAGATCGTACAACAGAGAAGCAGAACAGTGACCCATACTGCAAGCTCTACCAGCGATAATAGCCGTTGATAAAGAAGAGGAGGCTGTCCTTTTCTGTCTTGTAATTAATTCTTTCTTATCCCAAGTTCTAGATCGTTCCTTTTATTCTATTTAGTGAACAAACTCATGTAACTAAGAGTCAAGCTGGCAAAAACCAATATAACAGTGAAAAATTTCATCTCTTTCTCTCTTATTCACATAGTATCAGAGCCATTGTAGCCCTAACAGGTAATTCAATGGAATTTCCTGGTAACCCTTACCCATTTCCCAGCAACGTTAATGTCCTGAGTACAGTCACTCTTAAGTTAAATGATACTAATTTCCTATTGTGAAAGACTCAAGTGGAGTTTCTCCTTTCAAGCCAAAAGCTTATCGGGTTTGTGAACGGAACTATCACATCTCCGCAACCCTTCTCAATTGTTGTCACTGAAGGAGCTCAGTCTCACGCTCCCAATCCTTAATACGAGTCATGGTTCTGTACAGACCAGCTTGTGAAGTCATGGTTGGTTGGTACTTTTTCTGAAGAAGTCTTGGGTCAAGTTCACAATCTTGCTACTGCTCGAGATATCTGGATTTCTCTTGCTGAAAACTTCAACAAGAGCTCTGTGGCCCGTGCGTTTTCCCTTCGCAGAAGTCTGCAACCTCTTACCAGAACCGGTAAGAACTTTCCAACCTACTATCGTGAGTTTAAAAGCATATGTGGTTCTCTGAGTGTAATAAGTAAGCCAATCAAAGAATCTATCAAGATCTTTGGCTTTCTCAATGGACAGAGAAGAGAGTATGACCAAATCACCACAGTTATCCAAAGCTCACTCGCGAAGTTTCCATACTGCAAGCTACAGCAGCAACAATAGCCGTTGATAAAGAAGAGAAGCAGAACAGTTGGAAAAGAGCAATATAACAGTGAACACACTCATGTAGTGAACACACTCATGTAACTAAGAGTCAAGTTGGAAAAGAGCAATATAACAGTGAAACTTTTCATCTCTCTCTTATTCACACTTTCTTCCCCCTTTCAAATTTTCAGTGACAAAACGTTTGGAAAACTCTTTTATATTTAATCTAGTTTTCGGTTAAGGTTTTGACTTTTGATCTAAATCCTTTCCGGTAACAAATTCAGAGTCTTTCCAGTCTTCTTCCGAAATTTTGTCATGTTTTCTCTTTTGTTTTGGTCACCTATCTTCGCCCCGACAAGGTAATCATCCTATCGTCTTTCTCTGCTCTCTTTGTTTTCGGCGCCTGAAGTCACCGTAGAGTCACCGGTGTTTCAAGATCTTCAAGTTATGATTCTCCGTTTGCTTGTTTGAAGTTCAAGAGCAGGATTTGAGTCTCGACGACACAGAGTGTCTTGGAAGAGGCAACCGACAATGAGTTTAACGACAACATGAATTGCAGATCGTTCGATGGCAATCTTTTAGAGATAGTATTTAAAAACTTGATTGCCTCCATCACTATTTGAAAACAAGGATCAACGTCTCCGGTATCGTGTTTTCTGAATAAGAGGCCACAAGATAGGTGATACAAGGAAAAGGCAAGCTGAACGCAAGCTCGTCGGTGATCTCCCTCCAACGACTTTCATGTCAGCATCATTAGTGGCTTGACACGTGTTCACAAGTAAGTTGAGGTGTAACCTCTCTAAACTTTTCCTATTGTTTGCATCCTAATATGTGTAGTCCATTTCATATGATTGTAACCTATGTTGTAAGAGCATCATTATTGATGGTCTCTTATTTAGGGGATCTTAGAGAAAA
>OVBA01006775.1:0-16153 GCA_900406435.1 Lepidium aucheri
ATAGGCTGTTTGCAAGTATCTCTGAGTATTGGTTCGACAATCCACTCTACTGACCACTACCCTATAATGATTTAATAGCTTAAACCAAAAAACCTTGTTATCAATCCGTCAAATATCAAACCTGCCTGTCATATGATGAGAGGCACCAAAATCTAGTATCCACAAAAAAGTAGAAGAGGAGTACTTACTAGCAATACGTTTAGGAGTCTTTTCTAATCCAGAAGGCTTATGGGTATAAACATTCAGAATGATTTTAATCACATGCCACTGCTGATCGGTAAGTCCACTCACACCATCATGATCAGAATCAGTAATGACCTTGTTAGCTTTGACGTTTTGATCAGCTTTTGGAACCATCACATAATTGGCATATGATCGCGGTTTCCCTGCATTCGAACCAACATGTTTGTTGACATGTCCACTCTTGGCGTGAGCTACTCTGCTTTGTGGTCTATCTCCCACCACTCTGGATAGCCCACAACGGAAAAGCAGCTATCTGAAGAGTGGCCACTGCAGTTACAATGTCTGCATAGAAGATTCTGGTTTCATTCCTTATCATCAAACTTAAAACGAGTCTTGGTTTGAACAGAAAAAGTCGTTTCCTCTACCTCACGATCAGGCTCAGATCCGTGTGAGCTTTCTACTTCACCAATCACATTATACATTTCTTCAAGAGATGGGAGTTGAGCTCGTGCAACCAGACTTGATCAAACAGCCTTGAACTTATCATCGAGTCCAAACAAGAACTGATACACCTTATATTCCTCTCAATCCTTCTCTTGCAGTTCACCAAGTTTACATGTGCAATTTTTGTACTTGCACACACAAATGGGAAGATATGTTGCAAGATTATCCCTGATTCAATTCAATTTGCCATAGTAAGATTCTACATTGCTTCCTTTCTTCTTACATATAGCAAGTTCGGCTTTAATTTGTTGAATTCTATATCCAGACATGACAAAAATGTTTCTTCAAATGATCTTACAAGTCTTTGGCTACATCTCAGTGAGAGATATTCCATCTGGGTTGGATCAATTGTCATCTTTATCCAATGAGACAAGGAGAGCTTGAATTGTCCACCAATCTTCCAAATCTATTTAATCCTCTCCTGGTTTTGGTATGGTTCCATCGATGAAACCAAATTTCTTTCTCGGTCAAAGACCAGTTTTGATTCCACACTCCCATTCATCAAAATTTGATCCTTTGAGAAAAGGGTATGAGATAACTTCTCCATGGTTTTCAGCTGCAGTTAAGTTGTAAGGTGAGATTGTCCTTCCCACCTCGGTCTCGGTCTGGTTTGGGGTCTGTGGCGCTAGCATATTCATTTCTCTGTCGGATTCGAAGTCATTTTTTTAGTTCAGACTCTGATACCATAAAGAATTGTGAGAGACTGAATGATTTGTGTATTGATCAAAGATATGATTACAGACAAATATGCATCGATAAGCCCCTAAACCTAGCATCAAAATTGGATCCTTTCCATACTTTATATATACTTCTAATTCACAAGATAACTGATACTAAACCAACCAATACCAACTCCAATATCGTCGTTGATAGTGTTGATGGTCGGTAGCTCACATAGCACCATAAGTCTAGTTCAATCAAGAGATCTCTCAACAATGGCAAATAAATGACCGAGACTCATCATTTTCAGAGAAACCCAGTCATGGTTTCAAGTCATATTTTTAGGTTTGAAACCTTTTTTCAAGAATATTATGGGAGAAACTCTTTAGGTGATCTTGCTAGGCTTGATTCATTGTTAATCTCGGTTTTATCATTGAATTGTCATTACCTCATCCTCATTATCATTATAATATAGGAAGAAATGTGTCCATTATTTTCTATTTGGTATAATGTCCTTCCATATTTGTAATCTCACCAAATCAATATAATCTACAATCTAAAAAAAGAAAAGCACAAGACTATTTCAACAAAAGTAGTCGTCGAGGCCCACTAGTTTTTTTTGAGCGACCAGCCCAGTAGTTTCATGTATACAGGCTGCCTTTAAAATAAAATAAAATAAAGAGAGATTTACTACTATATTTTATAAATTATTAAAATAACTCTTTAAAAAAAATATTGACATAACTTACCTTTTTTCCTAAATTAATCCTTTTCAGAAACTGTAAGTATTTGGATAAGTTCAAAATTTAGGATTAAGATGAGGAGTAACACATTATTATTAGGATATATATAATTTGAAGTGAAAATTGTTCAACAATTCCATAATTAATGATCTAAAAAGTTTTGAGACTATTTGAGAGATATCATGGTGGAATAGAAATCGAAACAAAGTTTTAACAATCAAGATTCAATGTCTATGGAGAACCAGGTAAAAACATAACCACAATATTAAATTAGGGTTTTGGCAAACAAGAATAAATCTATGTAAAAATCTCGTAGACCTACTGCAAGTCTGTATGATTCTGGCAAACCTATCGCAAGTCTTCAGGATTTTGTCAAACCTACTGCAAGTCTAGGAAATTTTGGCAGACTTACTTCAAGTCTGCGAGATTCTGGCAGACCTACTGCAAATCTACAAAAATCTGGCAGATAAACTACAAATCTGTAGGATTTTGGTAGATATACTGCAAATATGCAGATCCCGGCAGACTTACAGCAAGTCTGCCAGAATTCAGTGGACTTATTGTAAATCATACCATGCTTTGTTGCATGCTCGTGAGATGGTACGTGTTACAAGAGAGAGTGGGTATGAGGATGTACCCATTTATTTTGGAAAATATATGCTGCTAATCCAGGTTTAATCTGTAAACTTGTATGCAATGAACAATATGTGATGCTAATCCAGGTCCATGTCACTCGTTTGTGATCCTCCTTGTGTCGTTAATCTAGTAGAAGTATGTTTTAGCTTGTTCATGTAGATGTCATTATTTCTATTTTTATTTTACTTACTATTTTTTTTTTTGACAGAATAATGTACTTGTCATGTTTATGATATCGATAAGATACCTTGTGAAGATGCTCTTGATGCTGTTTTGAAGCGCCATAATATATCTTTGGAAACATTTGTACCTCTATTCTACTCAAAGAATTACTGGTACAACGCCTATCGAGAATATATTAATCTGATCGATGTTGATTTTGAGCTCCGTATAGAAATATACAATATTAGATGTCTTCCTCTAGAAGAAAAACGTGGTACTGATAGACCACAAAAATCAATATATTTTTTGTTTCTTGAAAAAACAATGAGTAAACAACATTTGCAAAAACAGATGAAAATAGAAGAACAAGAAAAGAAACAATCATCGCAGAAAGTACATAAACAGTACATGTTGGAGGTGAATTCCGGGATACTACTTCGCTCCACGAGAACAATCAATAACGGGAAAACTATTAAGTTGTGAACTTGGCTAGGAGTCATCTCAGCTCTAGATTGATAACTCGAAGGATCCCTATTGACAGATCACGGAACGAGAAAAAGGCACCTCGTCGCTAAAGAAAAAAGGAAGTTTTCCTATTTCGGATAAGGCAAAATACCAAAGATCTAGCAACAATCTTTCCATTTACTTGCGAATCTAAACAAATGTAATCTTTCCTATTTTCAAGAAGTTGTAACCACCTCTATGATCTATAAATAGGGTTACAGTCCTTGAAAATAGGATCTTCTTTTGGCCGCTTTGAGTTCAAAGCAATAAGAATTCAACCCGATCATCTTTAGCTCGAGCAATCAGTTCTCTTCTCTCTGAATTCGATTTTAATTCTTGCCTGTCTTCCCTCTAATTTAATACAAGCTTGATTTAGAACAAGTTTTCTTAAATCCTGCTCGAACAGTACACATGTTCGAGATGCAAAAAAGGAGGACAGAATCGTGCCTCATGCAAAACAGTTGTATAAGTAGTACAATTACTTGTTAACACTAAAGACTACGAGTTTAATCTATTAATTTTTTTCCTTTAATTTTTCATTCAAAGTGTTTGATTATTCTTGCAAAGATTTTTCCTTTGATTTTCAGTTTTTCCCACCTGAGTTCATACTCGTTTCTTCTTACCTCCAGGTCCTTATCATCTAGCAAAATTGAACAGTTCAAAGTCGTTATGGCCTCAAACTCTGACAGAGAAAATCGAGCAGGTGTATTACCAAACAAACACCAAATCTCATGTTTCTTCTTACACAAAATCTAGTTTTGAAAAAGATATTCAACAACCTTAGAAGACCATGTAAACTTATTCTCAACAACGTTTACAATAACACCTAAAGAAGAGTTATTGGTTTCCACACTTTTTGATCCAACCATATTACAAACATATTCTAAAAACTCAATCTTGCTATGATATTCATTTTGAATTCCGGCTCTACTCTAATCAATAGTATTTATGATTGAAGAACCTTAAAGGAAAAATAAGAGAAGAAGGACTTATATATTCAGTATAAACAGGAGAATATCAGGTTTAGTATTATGGATATTTTATATATTACAGTAAAGAGGTCATCTAAATAATTTTAAAAAGTAGGTTATTTAAATTACTTCAAAAATATGGGTTTAATAAGTAATTTAGTAAAAAATTATATTAGACAATTTTCTTAAAATAAAAGTGAACAGATCCAAAAATACCATCAACAAAAGTTTTGAGTTATAGTGGTTAGTTGAAACGTCTGAACCACAGACTTACTTAGACAACCTCCAATGGGTATCTAGAAGGTTCTTTAAGGGGTTCTTAGGTATTAATTTATTGTAGTTCAATCAAATAGGAGTAGAACCGTCTCTTATTAGAAAGATTTAAGATATGATAAGAGACCCTAACGTGTTAGTATCTTATTGTACAAAGTATAAAAATAACACCTTTTCTGCCTCTCAATTCTCAATCATGATCGATCTCTGGGTTCTAAAACTCGGAATCGGCGTCTAGTTAATGCCTAAAAATCATGGGGAGATTTCGGTTGATGAACACTACAGAGTCGATAACATTGATAAATAAAAGACGGTGACAACAAAGAAGAAAAAGAAGAAGAAGGATTTGATTACTGCTGAAGATTTTGAGAACAGAAATGAACAAGTAGAAATGCCCCCAGTTTTGAAGACAAAGAAGAAATGATTTATAACCAAGATCAATTATGGGTCCCGTAAAGGGGTGATGCTTTCGTGTGATTAAGAATGAGGATAAGGATTCCCCTTCTTCTCCAACTTCTGACCCTAACGATGAATGCTTCACTCATGAGATGTTGAGAGTTATGTTAGGGACCAATGATTTCTTCTGTAATGAGTGAAATCCACATCGGTGGTGATTTGTGAGTGTGATAATTCGGGTTTGGGTTGATTCTTGTTGTAGATTCTTGTGAGACATTGTTGCGGCTAAAGGTTGAATGCTTGATGTTTTTGATTGTGGGATGCTTGATTCTGTAGAAGTGTTTGCTTGATTGTTTGATTGCTATTGAACTTGAGAATGGTAAAGAAGTGTTTGCTAGATTGTTTGATGCTTGATTATGTAGACTGTGAATACTTGTAGATGTGATAAATGTTTGAATAGCCCAGAAAAGAGAATTATTTCAAGTAGCAGAGAATGGTTTGATGGATGTTGGTATTGATTCCAATTCACTAAAATCTCAAAGGATGGGAAGGTTTAGGATTCTCATAGTGATAGTATTGATGGTCAACATAGTACAGAAAGAGAATGAAATATTTTGCCTGGTGTGTGTTCCTTTTGGCCAATTATGTTTTTTGAACTTGATTTGTTTGGAATATAGGCCAGCACATTGGAGAATATTGTCAAGGCATCACAGCTCGCGATCGTTGAATTAATACACTTGTTAGAAGAATCAAGGCAAGCTCTCTAAAACAGAACTCGGTTTCTTCCTTTTATTGGAGAAACTTATATTGACCACTTGTTTTGGCATATATGAACTAGGAAGAGATTAATTCTCTTAGAGAACGATTAGAATTTCAGAAAAGGAGCTTAACCAGAGAATGCACCAAATAGAAGAACTTAAAGAAAAGGAGAGAATAGCGAACGCAAATGTGAGTGAATTCTTGTTTGGTATTGCTGTGAAAGCTGATTGTTTTGTGCATCATTTTTTTAGTATAACAAAAGTATATAACATTGTCTCAAGAGATTTTATAAATTGAATGCTTATTAAATGGCTCTATAATTTAGTGTGATTGTGACTCTATGAGTGTTTCATTAAATTTAGGCTTAATTTAATGTTTAATTCTCTTTTGATTTTTTGTGTGATCACAAACCATGATCCGATACTTATGTTTAGAAGGTGTAATGTTCGAAATCAGAGATGTATCTGATGATGTCAACTATCTTGTTTGCATGTTCATCCGATGTTGATAGTGATTGAACTCGTACTCTTTAATGGCAAAGGTAAACAATCAATCTCCTCAAACATTTTTTCTTGTAATGAAACTAGACTTCAAACTTGTTATATGTTTTAATCCATTGAACCAGCTTATCAATCAGTCTAATGTCACGATGTTTAGGTTTCAATAGTATTGGTTTTGTAAAGCCTCATCATGTTTACTTAGGAATTGTTCAAATCCAAATTTTTTTTGTTTCTAAGAACCACAAGTGGGATTCTACCATTGGAACCCCAAAAAATTAAATCCATTACAAGAGTTCTTAACCTTTAATAAATTATTCTTTCCATTAAAAAAATTTTAAGAACTCCTAATAGGGTTCTAATGGTTGGAGATGCTCTTAGATACTCTTCCTTCCCAAAGATGAGTCCTCAAAAATCAACCATCTCTCGTTTTAAGAGGTTGACAGAGAGCCGACTCTCTCTCTCTCTCTCTCACTCTCTCTCTCACATCAATAAACGATTTCTGTATAACTGTTGATTCTTGACAATATAACTCTGTCCAAATCCTGGATCGGTATTATATAAGTAGGTCTTGTTTGATTTCATTATTTCAAGAAGACAAAGTTTTGATGCTCAGCGATCAAACCTATTGTCTATTAAGAATAAATATGCTAGACATGCCTATAAATCATCATAGAACATATCATATGATTTGATTTGATATTACTACATAATTGCGTTCGAGTGGTAGAGCGAAACTTGAGAATGCGTTGAACATGTTCTCTTCGGAATCTCTCTCGAAATTAAACCATTATCATGTGAAAGACAAGAGCTTCGCATGGTTCCTCTTGTCACAGGTTTAGTCTGATCTCATGACATGTTGACCCGAAAACCATCTAGAAAAAGTCCCACCGTAATATAGCGAAGAACACATGGTATTTGTTGAACCTGATTCACATGAGTTATTAAAAAAATATCTCGATACAGATATTAGTGATCATTCATGTTCATTAATAGAAGGAAACTTGATTATTTTTTTCATATTGCTAAGCAGGAGCTAAACAATATGGCTGGAGAACTTTTATCGTTTGGTATACAAATATTTGGGGCCTACTAAGCTAAGAATGCGAGTGATTTCAAGGAGTTAAAGATCAAGTTAGTAGACTAAAACTTGATCTAAACTTGTTGAGCTCCTTTCTGAAAGATGCAGATGCAAAGAAACATTCAACTGCCTTAGTGAAGAATGTTATTGAAGAAATACAAGAAATTGTCTATGATGCAGAAGATATGATTAAAACATATCTTCTCAAGGAAGAATTTGGAACAACAAGTGGAATCAATACAGGTATTAGAAACTTTGCGTGTATTGTTCCAAATCGTAGGAGGCATGTATTAGATATTGGAAGCATACATACAAGGATCTCGGATGTAGTCTAAGATATGCAACATTTTGGAGTGCAACAAGCTATCGCAGATGGCGAGTGTGTGCAACCTCAAGGTGATAGAACAAGAGATATGAGACAAGCGTATCCTAAACACAATGAAAGCAATTTTATGGTACTAGAGGCAAATGTTAAGAATTTAATTCAAGATTTGGTGGACATTTAATTGTTTCTATAACCGGGATGGGTGGTCTTGTCAAGAAAACTCATGCTAGACAAGTTGTTAATCATTAAGATGTAAAACATCGGTTTGATGGACTAGCATGGGTGTGTGTCTCACAAAAGTTTACTCGGATATCGGTTTGGCAAATGCTGTACCACATTTTTATCGGGCTTTAAATTACTAATTTGCATGTTTTAAGAATCTTTGTCAGTGCTTGAGAGTCTTTGCATGTACAATATGGGTTAAATTGGGATTAAACGATCAACATTGGGATTGGAGCAATGGAACAATATGAAGCATTTATGGCACTTTTCAGTACAGCAGGATTGATTGATCTATGCACTGATTGATCGATCACTTATATCATAAAAGTTGCACACGAGCCGAAGATCGACCAGCCTTCGCCTGACCGATCGATATCCTCACCACCAAGATATGCGCTCGACCTAAAGATTGACCTTCTGTCTCAGAATCTACAATTCCAACTCCATAAGAAGAATGCGCTTAACCTGATGATCGATCAGTTGATGATGCGATTGACCGTGCTCTAGTAGACTAGATCGATCGATCCTCATATATGCGATGGAAAACCTAATTTTCTTTATATTCTAAAAAATGTGCTTTAACATATATAATTAGGTTTTTAGAGACAGACAATATTGGAGAATGTTGCTTGTCCTTACTTTCGAGTTTTAGGAGAGGATTTAATATTTGGGAGAAGAATTTTAAACCCTATTATTTACTTTCGCATTTTAATTATGTTGTCTTTTATGTCTGGTTCCTTGTTTCTTTCTGTC
This sequence comes from Lepidium aucheri, assembly GCA_900406435.1. Lineage (NCBI taxonomy): Eukaryota > Viridiplantae > Streptophyta > Magnoliopsida > Brassicales > Brassicaceae > Lepidium > Lepidium aucheri. The sequence goes on from OVBA01006775.1 coordinate 8,670, forward strand.
AGCTTTGAGTAGTTCCCTACTCAGTTTTAGGGTTTTCTTAGGAATTAGGGAATCAATGAATTAAGGATATCAATCTTGATGTGTTCTCCATCTATTGTTGATCTTAATGCTTAGGCTAGAGTAGCTAACTAGTTTATAATTATTGGTTGCTTAACTCACCAAAAGTGCTTGTTAGATGCCTAAAAGAGCATAGATGATAAATTATATCTTAACCAACAAAAGCTGATGTTAGGGCTAATTGTGGACTTATCAGACCTAATTAATAATGTGCGTTTAGATCTCTAGGACCAAATGACAATTTAGGATTTTAGGTTGCTAGATATAGTAGTATACACCACGACAATGGGTTTGCTATACTTTTATGTTTGAATTGAGACTTAATCTTAATCGTTCCGTGAACAATTCTTTGATTTAGATTCCTAATTTCATGAATAAATTCCCTGAGCTTGATGCTTTTATTATTTAGTTTAAATCGTTATTTACTGATTTGTAACTGCAATTAACATCATTATTTGATTTGTCTTAGCTCTAATTTGGTTATAAGATTTATAGTGTAATCACTTTGTTCTCGTGGATTTGATCCCTTCTATACTACTTTGTTTACTGTGCACTTACAGTAGATTATAGGATTAAAACTCAGAGACATTAAGTTTTTGGCCCCGCTGCCGGAGATTAATTGTATTGCCTTTCGATCTACAATCAAATTTTAATCTAAGGTTTTCTTCTATAAACGCTTTTTGCTTTAGTTTTTGTTTCTTTTGTGCTTCATGTTTCGTCTAAGATGACCAATCTTCCAGCTAATACCACTGACCATCACGGTTGAGAAATTGAAACGTGAGATAGAAGAGCTGAGTGGACAACATAAAGTTCATACTCTTTATTGAGCTATTGGTGATATCGATACACCTCACATCTCCTATTAAAACCGATCAGCTATCCGCCTATCTCCAATTCAGGGAAAGAGCTTTGAGTTTTATCTGAAATTATTTGCATTGATCACACAGTATCCTTTCCATGGTCTCTAAGCTGAGAATCTTATGGATCATATGGAAAACTTTGATTGAGGAGATCTGCAGCACCATGATCTTAGATGGTGTCCCAGACAAATTTTTTTAAGTGCAAATTATTTCACTTCTCATTGGAGAGTAAGGGTCAACGTTGGCTTAAGTCTTTACCTACAGGTTCGCTCACTTCATGGGATGAAGTTAGAAACACTTTCTTGGACTACTTCTTCACAAAGGCAAAGACTGCACAATTGAAGAAGAAGATCTCCACTTTTCAGCAACACGAAGACGAACCCTTTTGTGAGGCTTGGGAATGATTTTGAGACTATAAGAGAGACTGTCCGCATCACGGGTACTCGGATGAGCAGATTTTCACTATTTTTTATGGAGGAGTAAATTGGGAGTATATGAGGTCTTTGAATGCTGCTAGCAATGGTGATTTCATGACTAACACCAACAAAGAAGCATTTGTCCAAATAAATAATTTGGCTGCAAGTTCGAGCCATTAGTACTATGAAGGAAATCCATATGGCAGACGAAGTGACATTAAGTCTCAAAAGATAGATGAACAGACTGCTAAGCTAGATATGTTTATTGTAGCCCGTGGAGTAAAAAGGAGGTTATGCATCAATGTGATACATCATGTGAAGTTACTCTGGTACACCAAGTGGAACAAGTGTCGACAAGTATTCAGTAGGAATCTTAAACACCACTTAACTTGCCATCACACCCTCTAGATAGCTCTCAAGACGAGATCAAGGTGATGTTACAACAACTCATTCAAGGACACCATAAGGCTACTGTCGAGACTATCACAAAGGTAGACGTTATGTATGACGATCTGAATACCAAGTATGAGTCCGTTGTTCACGTCAGCAAGTTCGTTCCCCACTATGCTCAAACCACTAAGAATCACCAGCAGCCTGCAAAAAGAGCAACATGGGAAGATCACAGAGAATGCAATGTCATTACACTAAGGAGTGGTCGAGAACTAGAACAAATAGTGAAGAAACCAGATATCAGTGATATAATTATGGATCTTGATGATGATGATTAGGACAAAGCAGACGAGGCGGCACCAACTTCAGCAGATGAGATCACTCTAGAACCAGTTCAACGGGTTCCATTAGTACCAGTTCAAAAGGTATCGCGGTGATTGAGAGAATGTACACGCCTAATCCCCCATATCCAGTTCTACCATGGAAATCTCAAAACAATTTAGAGCTTGCTAAGTGTAAAGAGATGCTTGCTGACTTGTTTGTGAAACTACCTTTCGTTGATGTTTTCCAGATGATTCCTTCACTTAAGAGCTAAGTCAAAGCCTTGCTCACAAGTAAGTTTACTGGAGAGAAAATAGTCAAGATGATTACTTAGGAGTGTAGTGCGGTGCTTCAGAATAAGATGCCTAAGAAAAAGGAAGATCCAGGGCGATTTGTATTGTCTGCTCAGATTGGGTCATTAGTGTTTGCTTGATCTCTTTGTGATCTAAGTTCAAAGCATGAACCTAATGCCATACTCACTTGCACTACGTCTAGTATACACAGAGTTCAAGAAGGCAAAGATCTCACTGGTCTTCCCACATCGTTTGGTGATACTTCTTGTAGGGGTTTTGGAAGATATGCACATCAAAATAGGGAAAGCTTACATGCGAGCCAATTTCATGGTTCTAGAACTCAGTGAGGAACCTAAGGATCCTTTGATTATGGGAAGAACATTCTTGAGAACTGTGGGAGCAATGATCGATGTGAAGAATGGGAGAATCGATCTCCATTTAGGTGACATTGTTATGTGGTTTGAGACGGATAAGATACTGAAGAAACCAATGCTAAATGGAATGACCTTCATTGTAGACAACTGAGAGGAGACCACATATGAGGGGATAAAGGAGCTTCTCTCAGACGACCCTCTAGACATCGTTCTAACCAAGGCTGAGACAGAATTCAATTTCCTTAGCGAACAAGCAAGTGGGTATGCTAGATATTGGATTCGAGTAAGGGAATAGAGAATATGGTAGCTTATGTCTCTTTAGATGTGCCTTAACAATCACTTCTTGCACCTTCAGAAAACTCTTGGAGTGAACTAATGGCTCCAAAGATCGAACTCAAAACACTCCCAGAGGGGCTAAGGTACGCATTTCTCGGACCTAACTCGACTTACCTAGTCATCATCAATGCTACTTTACTTCTGTGCAAAGTTCGCAAGTATCATAGAGCAATAGGTTATTAACTAGGTGATAATACTGGAATCTTGCCTGATCTTTGTATGCATGGGATACATCTGGTGGATGAGCCAAAAACCTCTATCGAGAACCAGAGACGTGTGGACCCTAACCATAAGGATGTTGTTAAGAAGGAGATAACGAAACTGTTAGAAGCTAGGATCATATTCTCTATTTCTAATAGTAATTGGATTACTCTTATACATGTGGTTCCTAAGAAGGGAGGTGTGACTGTAGTAAAGAATGATAACAATAAGTTGATACAACCTAGAACTATTACAAGTCATAGGATGTGTATTGAGTACAAACACTTGAACTCTTTTACTAGAAAGGATCACTTTCCTATGCTGTTTATTGACCAGATGCTTGAGAGAGTAGCTAACCATCCTTATTAGTGTTTCTTTGATGGTTATTCAGGTTTCTATCAAATCCCAATACACCCAAACAATCAAGAGAAGACCACCTTTACATGTCCTTGCAGCACCTTTGCTTATCATAGAATGTTGTTTGGATTGTGTAATGCTCAAGCCGCTTTCTAGCATTGCATGATGTTTATTTTTACCAACATGATCAAAGAAATCATGGAAGTATTTATGAAATATTTTTCTGTATATGGATCTTCTTTTGTTGGTTGTCTTTCTAATCTATGCAGGATACTCAAGCGTTGTGAGGAGAAACATTTGGTGATGAATTGAGAAAAATGTCATTTAATGGTGAGAGATGGAATAGTTTTGTGTCCCATAATTTATGAGAATGAGATTGAGGTAGATCAAGCAAAAATCAAAATCATGACAAGCCTTCACCCGCTAACCATAGTGAAATAGATTAGATGCTTTCTCGGACATGTGGGGTTTTATAGAAGATTCATCAAAGACTTCTCGAAGATAGATAGGAGATGTGAAGTTTGAGTTCGATAAGGAGTGCCATGAAGCATTTCTTACTCTCAAAGGAGCCCTCGTTAGTGTACCAATTATGTAGCCACTAGATTGGGAATTACACTTCAAGGTAATGTGTGATGCAAGTGACTATGCAGTATGTGCTGTTTTGGGGCAACAAAGGGAGAAGAAGCTGCATGTTATCCACTATGCTAGTAGAACTCTGGATGATGCTTAGCGAATATGTGCAATCAATGAGAAGGAGCTTCTTGCAATTTTGTTTGATTTTGAGAAATTCAGGTCATATCTAGTCGGGTCCAAGGTGATTGTGTATATTGGTCATGCTGCATTGATATACATCCTAACCAAGAAGGATGCGAAACCAAGGCTTCTTCGATGGGTTCTGCTTCTTCAAGAGTTTGATCTCAAGATTAAGGACAAAAGAGACATTGAGAACGGAGTGGTAGTTTACCTGTCTAGGCTAGGGATCGAAGATCAGGTACCTTTGGATAATAGTCTATGTGAGGAATCCGTCTACTCGATCCACTCAGGTTGCAGGGAATATTGTGTGTCTGCAAGGAGGTCTAACCCTCCTGATGTCCCTTGGTTTGTTGAGATTGCCAATTACTTAGCTCCTGAGGTAAAGCCTGCACAATTCTATTGGTACATGAAGAAGAAATTCCTTCTAGACATCATACATTACTTTTGCAGATGGAATTTTCAGAAGGTGTGCTACTAAGGACGAAATTAAAGGTATCTTATTTCACTGCCATAGTTCTTCGTATTCTTGGAACTTTTCTACATTTAAGACACATTCCAAGATCCTTTAAGCTGGTTTCTGGTGGCTAACAATGTTTCGTGATGCTCATGTGTTTATCTCGGGGTGCGGTTCATGTCAAAGGTAGGGGATTATAAGCAAGAGGAACAAATGCCTCATAATTTCATCTTGGAAGTTGAACTCTTTGATGTCTGGGGAATCAATTTTATGGGACCATTCCATGCTACTTTTGGGAATCAATACATATTCGTGGTTGTGGATTATGTTTCAAATTGGGTTGAGGTGCTGGCCAGCCCAACGAATATGCCAAGGTAGTACTGAAGATGTTTAAACAAACCATCTTCATGTAGTTTGGTGTCCTCGTTGTGGTGATCAGTGACAGTGGGTCTCATTTTATGAATAAGACTTTCAACGGTCTCTTGAAGAAGTATAGAGTCCAGCAAGAGGTTGCTACACATTATCATCCATAGATGAGTAGTCAACTTGATGTTTAAACCAAGTGATCAAGAGCACACTTCAGAAAACAGTTGGTACAACAAGGAAGGACTGGTCTATCAAGCTTGATGAAGCTCTTTGGACATATAGACAGCCTACAAAACACCTTTCAGGTTTACCAATTTCTCACAGATTTTCTTTTTCTAGATTTCTATTGCTTTTGCGTAAGTCGTACTTCTTTTAGGCATATGGTCACACCGGAATAGTGTGAAGTAAGTATGAGGGTGGACACTTGCTATGACTAACGCATTTTTTCTTTTGTTTTTCCTTTTTGAGTCACCTTAATGTTTTTCTTGAGTCAGTATGTTTTTATTGATTTATAAACCGGTTGTTGGGACCCTAATTTTTCAGGATTGCTACATTCTCATGAACTTAGGTACCATTGATTCAGACATGACAGGAACTGTTTGACTATTGTAGAATCCATAGACTACACAACTTCTCGTTTGTACCCATTTCCCTTGGGTATTCGAAGAATCTCATGTTGGCTTTACACATAACCTGACTTAGTTTTCTTGTCAAGGGGGTTGGTATGCATCGGATCGGGTTTTCTTTTTAATCCTTAAAGATTTATCGATGTGATTATGGTTCCCCTCTCTCTTTTTCATTTCAAGGATTTATACAACAAGGTTATAAGTAATATTAGTAGGCTGAGGGAAAAAGTGCTTCAGTGACGTTGTTATTTGCTTAAGTAATGATGGTAGGATCAGGAAAACTCCAATGACGCTACCAACATAGGCAGGCTAAGGTAAAATCCAACCCAAAATATTTGGGTTAGTTTGTAATGACAATCAAATGAGAAAGGAACCATATAGAATGTTGTCTTAAGGCTGGAACAGAAACCCATGTGTCCCTTGATGGATATCCTATTGATTAAGACCACACCTAGATATAATATTTGGGTTAGTTTGCAATGACAATGAAATGAGAAAGGAACCATATAGAAGGTAGTCTTAAGGCTGGAACATAAACCCATGTGTGCCTTGATGGATATCCTATCGATTAAGAACGCACCTAGATATCTTAGAAAGTCAGAATGGTGCATTTGGGTCACTCACTTGGCTAGTGAGACCGATTGGGACAGTTTCTAAGTCTGGGGGAAGTACATGGTGGTCTCGGTTTTGTCAGGTCAATTTCATGTGGTTTACTAAAGGAATCGACTTGCAGTATTTTTATAAAAAGGAGTTCCTTTGTTTCACTTTTCTTTTCAGTCTTTAATTTCTTTGCTTGAGGAAAAGCAATAAGCTAAGTCTGGGGGAATTGATGTACCTTGTTTTTATTGGTTTTCAATTCACTAATTTTCATGATTTTTGAGTCTTTGTCAGTGCTTTAGAATCTTTGCAGGTACAAAAAGGGTTAAATTGGGATTAAGCGCTCAAAATTAGGATTGGAGAAAGTTTGAACAATCAGGTTTAGGGTTGCCTTGTTCCGTTCTATCTTGTCTGAGTAGCTCCTCAATCAGGCTTAAGGTTTACTAGGGAATTAGGGAATTAATGTATTAGGGATAAATAGGGATTAATCTTGATGTGTTCTCCATCTATTGTTGATCTTAATTCTTAGGCTATAGTAGCTAACTAGTTTATGATCATAGGTTGTTTAACTCACCAAAAGTGCTTGTTAGATGCCTAAAAGAACATAGATGAGCAATTAGTCCTTAACCAAGGAAAGCTAATGTTAAGGCTAATTGTGGACTTATAAGATCTAATCAATAATGTGTGTTAGGTCTCTAGGACCGAACAACAATTTAGGATTCTAGGTTGCTAGGTATAGTTGTAGACACCACGACAGTGGGTTCGCTATACTTTTGTATCCGAGTTGAGACTTGATCTTAATCTTGCCCTGAAAAATTCCTTGATTTAGATTCCTAATTTCCCAAATGAATTCCCTGAACTTGATATTTTTATTTATTGACTTTACATTGTTATTTACTGATTTGTTTAATTGCAATCACTATTGTTATTTGAATACTCTTAGCTCTAATTTGGTCATAAGATTGACTGTGTGTGTAATCACTTGGTTCTCGTAAATCGTGAGTAGGATAATTCACCTCATGTTTCCTCAACTATCGTGATGCATAAGCGATCACTTTCCCATGTTGCATCAATACACAACCC
>OVBA01006776.1:134-16153 GCA_900406435.1 Lepidium aucheri
CCCAAAAGTCTGAAGAGGCCCAATAACAAAGAACAAGAGAAGGTGGGCCAGGCCGAGCAGGTGACAAAGCGAGCCTCATAGCGTCTGAGGAGCGAGCACGCGAAGCCGGGAGAGCATAGCCGACCTAGCGAGCAATTGATCCCCGCGGAGCTCGCGTGAAATCAAGGAGGAAATCTCGGAGAATCTTGAGAGGATCTTCTCCAAAACCCTAGAGCAAAAGCCTATAAATAATAGTTCAAAACCTAGGAATAAGGACAAGAAAAACGGGAGAGAAAAGTCCTAGAGCTTGAAAGATTACTTTCACCTTTGTTTGTAATCCGTTTTCATCTAATAAAGTATTTGATTCGAAGTTCCACAATTTGATAACGAGTGTTGAGTTCTAGCATCAACAAATACCAATCCAGTTCTCAATGCCACAATACTCGGTTTTCACAATAAACCAATACCAACTGGTTAAAATGGAACTAACCATGATCTATAACGGGTCAACGAAAGTGATACCAAATTTAATGATCATCCAAAACAATAGTATCAAAATGGAAATCAAACTGAACAAGCAAAGGCAATTACAAATCGAATTGGTATTGAGGAGGAAAGGGTTTGAGTTTCGTTTAGAAACCACTCATCTAAACAAAACAAAAATGCAACTTAATGACTAAGATAAGTCCAGAAAAAACTGAAACTAATCTGATAACAAACGAGATAAAAAGAGAGTAAAGGTAGAAACCTTAGTGAAGACGACTGAAGGATTAGTGAACACGACATGAAACCTTAAGCAAGCTTCTATAATCTCCAATGGGGAATCGATACCCTAGAATGAGAGAAAGAGGCGAGAAGACAACGAGTCTCTAAATATTTGCCTTTTTATAATTTTGGTTGTAATTTAGGAAATAATGAAAGATACTTTACCTTTTCTATTTTCTACAGTTCCATCTACATATAAATATACTTTCAAAATACATCTGGAAATTTTTAAATTTTTGGATGAACTTATTAAAACCATCTAAATGCTCTGTTTGGATAAAAAAAATAAACAGTGTCTAAACGAATAACCGTTTGCATCTCCATTTAGATGGAGAAACAACCATGAAACCTTCTATGATTTTCATGTACAACTTCACAATTATGTCAAAAGATGATGAAATCACAATCTGATTTCAGTATCTTATATATTATTAGAAGTGTGAACTTCATCAAAAAACTAATGTGTCAACACCATGTTTAATTTTAACGTGGTTGATTACAGAGTTGTCCTGACACTAAATTATAAAGTACCCCTCATATTAAAATAAAGTTTGTATTAATATTAATATATTTAGTTTATTGATACCCAACTCATTCTTTTTTGGAAGATCCTATTAGTATTCGAAAACAAATCTCATTTTCTTTTTCCAAAATGTTCTAGTATACCCAATTTTTTTTCGACAGCTACATGTCTGATTTATTTGTAGCATTTTCTTTATCTTTTCTTTTGGACTTGTTTGAATTCTCTTAGAAAATGGTATGGCTGATTTAGCTTTATTTATTGCTTACCCAGAAGCTAATTCATACTTTCCCGTTATCTCTGAGATTTTCCTAATGGTACTAACATTTCCTTTGCAGAAAAAGATAATGTCATCCACAAAAAAGAGATAGTTTATTTGTATACCATTTTCTGAAACTCACATACCAACTAAAGAGTTTTTCTCTTGAGCAATTCGGCACAACCCTGACAACAACTCACTACATATAGTGAAAAGGTAAGGTGAAATAGGCTCGCCTTGTCTATTTCTAATCCGACAACAAAGACAACACCTCATCAAGTGGAAAAACAAAAGAATGAAAGCCCCTTTCGTAGGTAGAATTTCAAACATTCTCAGCTAAGTTTGATTCATGCAAATCGAAAAAGAGAATTTGATTAGATTCATGCCATCAAATTCATGCAAATCGAAAAAGAGAATATGATTGGAAATGTTATACTAAACTCTTAGATAACATTTCCAATCAAACTCTTAGATAACATTTACAATCAATTTCTCTTAATACTTTTCTTAGATAACATTTCCAATCAAATTCATGCAAATCGAAAAAAAGAATTTTAATGGAAATATAGTAAATTCTTAGATAACATTTCCAATCAAACTCTTAGATAAACACTCAAATAAGGCACTCCAAATAGTTTTTGAACATTAGACAATCCAAATAGTTTTGAAACTTAAGCGAATAGTTTTGAAACATTAGGCACTCCGAATAGTTTCAAAACTATTTGCTTAATTTTGCATCTGCAGGACAGTCTTTTCCTCGTACTAAATGGATGTTCTCGACTCACATGTATGTGATGCCTTCGACCAAATAGACTTAGATGGGTAAAGATCAAGATCTCGACGCACAAATCAAAAAGAATGATAAATAAACAAGGCTGGTTGAGGAAAACTAGATTTCTCATCCGGCAAGTAGTGTTTCCCTTGTATCCAAGGGATGCTCTTGACCCATAGGATGATCTGCATTTTTTGGCACCTGATTTTTTTCGAACAAATCATCTTCAATCAAAGTTAATCGAGATTTGTCGAGGCATACATCAAAAAAAAGCACAAAAAAAGTTGGTTGAGGAAAACTTGATTTCTCTTCCGCCAGGTAGGCTTTTCCTCCTACCAAATGGATGCTCTCGACCCACAAGTCTGTGATGCCTTTGACCGAGTAGAGTTAAATGGGTAAAGATAGAGATTGGTTGACCGGAAAATCAAAAACAACGTGAAACAAACAAGGTTGGTCGAGAAAAAATAATTTTTCTTCTGCCTAGTAGTATTTTCCTCGTACCAAATGGATGCTCTCAATCCACAAGTCTGTGATGCCTTCGACTGAATAACTTTAAATGGGTAAATATAGGAATCAGTCGATGCGAAAATTCAAAAAAATAAGAAACAAATATGGTTGGTCGAGGAACACTTAACTTTTCATCCGCATGAGAGTCTTTTCTCATACCAAATGGATGCTCTCGACCCACATGTATATGATGCATTTGACCGAATAGAGTTAAATTGGTAAAGACAGAGATTGGTCGACGTACAAATAAAAAACAACAAGAAACAAACAAGGCTGTTCAAAGAAAACTAGATTTCTCGTCTGCCGAGTAGTATTTCCTGGTACCAAAGGGATGCTCGCGACCCACACACCAATCCACATTTATTGGCACCTGATTTTCTTCAACCAAATGAGCTTAAATGGAAATTAATTGAGATCGGTTGAGCCATACATCAAAAAGAAGCAGAAGAAAAATTTTTGGCGAGGAAAACTTGATTTTTTCTTTCGCCAGGTAGACTTTTCTTCATACCAAATGGATGCTCTCGACCCATATTTTTGTGATGCCTTCAACCAAATACACTTAAATGGATAAAGATAAAGATCGGTCGACACGCAAATCAAATAGAATGAGAAAAACAAGGTTACTGGAGGAAAATTTTATTTCTCTTCCGTCCGAGAGTTTTTTACTCGTATCCAAGGGATGCTCTTGACCCACAAGTTTGTGACGCCTTCCACCAAATAATCTTAAATTGGAAAAGATAAGGATTGCTCAACGCGCAAATCCAAAACAATTAGAGACAAACAATGTTGGCCAAGGAAAACTCAATTTCTTTTCCGCTGGCTAGTCTTTTCCTCATTCCATATGGATGCTCTCAACCCAGAGGTTTGTGATGGATTCGATCAAATAGACTTAAATTGTTAAAGATAAAGATCGCTCGATGCAAAAATAAAAAAAAACAAGAAAAAAACAAGGTGAGTTGAGGAACACTTAATTTTTCATCCGCAGGACAATTTTTTCCTCGTATCAAATGGATGCTCTTGAGCAACAGGTTTTTGATCCCTTCGACGAATAGACTTAAATGGGTAAATATAAAGATCAGTCGATGCACAAATTGAAAACAACGAGAAACAAAAAAGGTTGGTTGAAGAACACTTAATTTTTCATATGCAGTACAGTCTTTTTCATAACAAATGGATGCTCTCAGCCCATATGTATGTGATGCCTTTGACCGAATAGATTCAAACGGGTAAAGATCAAGATCATTCAGCACAGAAATCAAAAGCAACGAGAAACAAACAAGGTTGGTCAAGGAAAACTAGATTTCTCATCCGGAGAGTAGAGTTTTCCTAGTAACAAAATGATGCTCTCAACCCACTGGCCGATCGAAATTTTGGCACCTTATTTTCTTTGACCAAATTAAATCAAATGGAAATTGATCAAGATTGGTCGAGGCATATGTCAAAAAGAAGGAGAAGATAAATTTTGGTGAAGGAAAACTTGATTTCTCTTTTGCGAGGTAGTCTTTTCCTCGTACCAAATAGATGCTCTCAACCCACAGGTCTGTGATGCCTTTGACCGAATACACTTAAATAGATAAAGACATATATCGGTTGACATGCAAATTAAAAAGAACAAGAAACAAACAAGGTTGCTCGAAGAAAACTTGATCTCTCTTCCGCTGGAGAGTCTTTTCCTCGTACCCAATGGCTGCTATCGACCCACAAGTTGTGATGCCTTCGATCATATACACTTAAATAGGAAAATATATGGATTGCTCGACATGTGAATCCAAATAAACGAGAGACAAACAATGTTGGCCTAGGAGAACTCAATTTCTTTTCCGCTGGGTAGTCTTTTCTTCGTACCAAATGGATGCAACCCACAAGTTTGTGATACGTTGGACCAAATATACTAAAATGGATAAAGATAGAGATCGGTTGACATGAAAATCAAAAAGAATGAGAAACAAGGAAACTTGATTTTTCTTCCATCATGGAGTCTTTTTCTTGTACCAAATAGATGCTCTCTACCTCCAAGTCTGTGATGCCTTTGACCGAATAGACTTTAATGGGTAGAGATAGAGATTTGTCGACGCACAAATTGAAAACAATGAGAAACAAAAAATGCTGGTCGAGGAACACTGATCAATGAAAGGCAATGGGAAGTGATCTTTCCTAGTAGATGAGTTGAGTCTCCTATAATCTATACACATCCTATGCCTCGTAATAGTTCTAGTTGGTGCCATTTAATTTTTATCATTCTTAACCACAATGATACCTCCCTTTTTGGGAACACAATGAACAGGGGAAACCCATTTGCTATTGGAGATGGGATAGATTACATCCGCATCAAGCAACTTTAGGATATCCTTTTTTATTACCTCTTTAAGGTTTGGGTTCAATCTCCTTTGGGGCTCTATGCTAGAGTGAGATTTATCTTTTAGGTGAATTCTATGCACACAAAAGCTAGATGAAATTCCTTTAATTTCTTCAAGAGAATAACCTATAGCTCTTCTAAAGCGTTTAAGTTTGGCTAGCAACATTTCAAGCTCTTCATCATTCAAAGCATCATTAACAATTACAGGATATGTAGAATTAGGGCCTAAGAAAGCGTACCTTAGTTCAACAGGAAGTGTTTTCAATTCAACTTTTGGTACCTTGAGCTCGGACCAATTGTCTTGGGCTGCCTTAAAGGTTCACTCAGTGTTATCTGCTGCGAGGTGCACGACTGAGTGCTCAGCAGATCCGTCGATTCTGGTTTGCAAAGGGCTTGAGATCCCTTTTCCCGCTTGTTTATCCTTAATATCTGACTCCACCAGTTTCTCAATCACAACCGAGCTTCTTGGTGGTTGATAAGAATCCAAAAGCTTCCTATAGAACTCAGCTTCAATCCAAAAATACTCATCTTGAATCGGTGTGGTTAGCTCAATTTGCAATTGATCCTCTGTGAGCAATTCCTCAAACAGCTCATTTTTAAGATCATCTGTCTATTGGATCCAAAATGCTTGGTTCTCAATGGTAGGTTTCCTCAATACGTTTCGATGTGGTACCTTATCTTAATGTTTTTGCCCAAGTTCAGCTCTATTGTTCCATTTCTCACATCAATCAAAGCTCCAGCTGTGGCTAGGAAAGGTCTACCAAAGAGCAAAGGGTCTTTTGGTTCTTGATCCATTTTGAGCACTACAAATTCTGTCGAGATTTGCACTCCTCCCACATCAACCGGTAAATCTTCAAGCATTCCGTGTGGTATCCTCCTAGATCAATCGGCGAGTATCAATGAGATCTTGCATGCTTTGAAAGTTCTGAATCCTAATTTCTTTGCAATCGAGAGGGGCATAAGACTTATTGGAGCTCCTAAATCACACAAGCAATTGCGGAAGGATAGTATCATTAGAGAGCAAGGGATGGTAAAGGTATCGGGATCGGCTAATTTTCTGGGTATTTCCTTTCTTAAGATGATTGCACTAAGCTCATGAGTTAGTATCACGTCTCCTTCGATCTCCTTTGTATTCTCTTTCACCGCATCTTTGAGAAAACTTATGGTAAGACGACATCAACATAAAAGCATCGACCAATGGGATTAGAAACTCAATATTTTAATTTATTTGAAGAGCAGAGTCTTATATTTCTCAGCAATGCGCTTTTTATACCTCTTAGGAAAGGGTATATGAGGACAAATTGGTGGAGATGGGTTACTTTTATGTGAATCTACTGCCAAGAGTTCAAGTCGCTATGTTGCCTCGAGTATGGTGACAGCGAGGAGACTTGAGAGGATGTTGTCTGGCAGTTTTTTTGCTGGAACATTCTGTCCTTGTTCCTCAGTTGTGCAAGGTGAACTATCAAGGATCGTAGTTGGTTTTAGCTGATTAGAAATCTGTGTTAGTGAACCATCCTCCCCCTCCTCAAATATATTGTCCTCAATATTAGCAGCTGTAGCACTATTACTAACCATCCTCTATTCCGAGTGTAGTTCATTAATAATGTAGGATGCCTTGTTGTTTGTACGAGGTAGATAGGCGAGGCTCGTGTTTGAAAGAGGAGAATGCAAAGGAGTGGCTTGGTTTTGTTCTACTTGCTGAAGTCTTGTGTTTATGTCCCCGATCGTACTTTTAATATCTGAATATCAGTTATTGATCTCAGCAAACTTCTCTGTGAGCTCGTCGACCACAACCTTTGTCCTCGCGATATCGCTTGTAATATATCCAATACAGCTGGTTGTGAGACGGTTAGAGTAGCGGTGCGTTCAAGTAAATTGAATTCTTCGACTCTAGTCTCCTCCTTGCCTGGGATGTGTTTTGGTCTAGTCCGTAGCAAACGGTCCATTTTGGCATTCACTATACGGATTTCGGATTTGCTCGGCGCGGCTAAGGTGGTAGAATAGAATCTGCTAGTTGCATCACCTTCATTATACTATTCTTTAGGTTGAGCTAGGTTTGCAATGAGCTCCTATCCGCCAATGATATCCTTGTGCATAAAGTTACCATTGCTTACTGTGTCAAGTAACGTTCGATACTTCGACCTAATTTCTTGGTAGAAGGTGCTGAGTAAGGAATCAATTGTGTAGCCATGATGCGGACATTGGGTAACATAGTCTTTAAACCGTTCTTATGCTTGAGGGAAGCTTTCTGAGCGCTTTTGAGTGAAATGAAAGATTGATGTATGTAGTTTTGCAGTGTGGGAAGGGGAGTAGAAAATATTCAAGAATACCTTCCTGCACTCAGACCAAGATGTGATCTGGCCGGGAGGGAGATGTTTTTCCCAGTTCTGGGCATTTTCGGCAAGGGAAAACGGAAACATGCGTAATCTGAGTGCATCATTTCTCAATCTGTCTATTTGAGTAGTTCTGCACAACCTTTCAAACTCGTCGAGGTGCTCAAGTGAATCTTTGCATTATAATCCATGGAATGTAATGCGTTGAACCATAGCAATGAGGGTACCTTTAATCTCAAAAGTCTGGTTCGGTACGGGTGGTGGATTGATTCCGTATCGAGGATAATATGCTGTTGGTTCATCGGCTGCGCCTATCATCCGTGGGATGTTTTCTTTAGGGACGTCTGAGTGGTCCTGATCAGTATACTTGTCTATTGATGAAGTGGCCATAACAAGGACCGGAAACGAGGAATGTTGAGTTTCCTGAACTTGGGGCTGGACAACGAGTATAGATGTTGAGTGTAAGTTGGCGATGTGCTGCCCTCGCGTTCGGCAGTCGAGGAGCACCTGCGCGAACTGTAAATGCAGCAAAAACAACAAATTAATCAGTAGGATATGAACTTGGTCGTTAAAGATCCAAGTTCTAAAGCGCAAGAAAATGTTTTAACACAAAATAAAGGCAAACTTGATCCTAAAAAGAGAAATTTCCTAATTGAAATCAAGCAATTCTGATTAGGCAACATCACAAATTTGATAAAAAGGTTTTTACGTTTCTTTTCTATCAAATCATTGAGTGAGGTAAGTTAAGCGAATGTCGAACCAATACTCGGAATGGCGAGAGGCAACTAGGACTAATCAGCCTATCTAGTTCAAGCTCAATGGTGGGTAAAACTTCTGTCACAATCTACCAACCTAAAGCATGTGAATAAAACAAAATAGCCAAGACAATAAGATAAAAAGAAATTCAAAAACAGAGCATAAAAAAAAATCAAGATCTGAACGGTAAATTTGCAAGTAAGTAATTGGGCAAGGCGGAAAGAGGTCGGCGATCGCTGCTAAGCTAAGGAGAAACTCAGTTTCTTAACAGCCCAATCGGGAATTGATCCAAAGCAAGAGGATCACGGTTCGATCAAGTCGCTCTGGTGATCCTGAACCTTCACCCAAGGAAACTCCGAGCCTACCTTAGTAGTGGAAATTAGATCGGGTGAGCATGGAGATCGAACCCTCTAATAGCAAGTAATCTCAGAAGGAATCCAATCTCTTATTCCAACTGAAGATTACTCTAGATCTAGCTAGGATCTACACCTCGGCGAACCCTAGTCTGCCGCAGAGAAACTAATCCGGGTTCAAGTGGCCAGAATGAAATCAGCACTAAGACCACTAGATCTAGTAAGATTTTATCTAATATATCTATAAGCAACCTAGATCTACAAAGATTCACACCGATCTATCTTATTTTCTCCTTGCCCAAGGTTGATCTACTCACTCATGGCGGGTGAAAGCTCAATCCTTGATGAAGAAATAATCAACATGGAAAGTAAAGAACAATAATCTAAAAGCTAAAACAAGATCAGAAAATAGAAGATAAGATGAAAATCAAATCAACATTAAATTAACTTCCAACAAAAAGGATTCAATTTCTACAAAACTTAGAAGGAATCTAAAATAACTTGCATAAAAGATGAGAAAATTAGATGCCGAGTTTTGCGGCTTGAGGGCCTATTTATAGCCTAAACAAACATAAACCTAATCTCTTAGTCAAACCGCCTCAAAATAGTCAACAAGTGTCATTTTGTGGCAGTCCTCAAAGTGGAAGAACGAGGCTTATTTGCGAGGTAGGTTTCTTCTTCAGAGAGGTGGGGTTCACGTGTCATCCTTCGGACCTTCACACGAGGTTAATGTGCGAGGTAGGGTTCTTCAGTCAATCCTCGCTCTTGATGGTGCGAGGCTGAGGTTTGAGGGGGCTCTGAGCTTTGACTTTTCTGCTCCTTAGTTCATCCAAGTCTTCCTAAGTTTTCCTGATCCATTCCTTGCATCTATTTGACTCCAAAATGCTCCTTGAGATACCTAAATCTGCTCCATATATATAATGTATGGTATGCAAGTGCAAAACATGAAAATGACCAAAAAGGACTCTAGATTGATGCAAATGATATGATATGGATGGAAAAGGACTCTAACAGTGGTCCTAAAAAGCATCAAAAATCACAAACATCACTTCTTCACCCTTATCTAATGATAATTGGACTTGAAATCAATTTTTGAGAACACCGTTGTTTTGCACAACTCATCAAGATGCTCCTCACTAATAGGAATGGGATATCTATCTGGTACCGTCTCCTTATTAAGTGCCCTGTAATATAAACAAAAACACCAGCCATCATTCTTCTTTATCAATAGCAAAACAGGGCTTGAGTATGGACTTACACTAAGCTGTATGAGTCCGGTTGATGTGTGTGATTTTTGATGGTTTTAGAGTTTTATTTTAGGTTTTTTTTGCATCTGTCTAGATAGATTTTCCGAGTACTTAGGTCCTTTTAGGTTTGTTTTGCTTTCTTTGCATTTGCATTTGGAGTTTGGAGTTTTATCTAGGAAAATGAGCAGAAAAGGAGCTAAAACTGGAGCTAAGGATAATTGGATCAGCTGCTAGGCGAAAAAGATCATGCAACCTTGGATCGCAAGGCGAGGACTGCTTAGAACACTCAAGAAAAGATACCTCAGTCACCAGCCTCAACCTATCTGCCGTGAGGGAAGATAAATCTCTTCATGACAAGGATTATACTCGGACCATCCACTCAGTCTCAACTCACGAGGACCAAGAAAAGAAGCACTCCTTGGTGCCCAAGCTGGTGCAAGGACTCTGAGGGCAAGACTTACAGAATTCCTGGTTGACCGGCTTAAGTCGGTTTGACCATTAAGGTTATGGAAATAACCCTACAAATACCCTCTAATCACACTGTTATCAATTATCTGTTGTTTTAGAAAAAAACTCTCTCTATATTTTATTGCAGTTATCATTAGCTTTGTTTAAGGTACTCTTATGATTATTGCTTCTTAATTTATGCTTTGAAGTTTATGATTTAAGTTTATCTTGTTCTTCATCTTTACTTTATGCAATTTTATTTAAGTTTCTTTATGGTTATGAAATGATCATCCCTACTCCTCCGCCTTCACGCAATAAGGCGCGAGTAGATCCATTTGGATCTCTAGGATAGGGCGATTGAAGGTGAATCCGTTGATTCCCTTGCGTTCTAGCCATGATCTGAACTCAGATCTTTTCTAACTAGGCCAAACTTAATGCTGATCTCTCCCTGATCAAGAAAGATCTGATTTTGGTTGTGACCTAAGGCTAGCGCCGATGGGAGCGGAGACCAAGTACCTTGTTAGTGATGGCTTGATCTGCCGAAGAGAGACCTAGCATGTGAGTCGACTGTTAGATGAGTTGGGCTTAGCTTACTGCTTCTGGTTCGGCCTGATCACGGCGAGAGCCGTAATGGATCAGCCGATCTGGATAGGGGTCTTCACCGCGAGAGTGGGTCGATCTAATCTAGTCCCAGTCTAGAGATCGATCAAAAGAGTTCGGCGAGTTTGGATCAGCGAGTTTATCGCTGATCAACCTCCCTATCCTCTAGAGCCTTGCCTTTAATTTAATTTTTATCTTATTGCAATTGTTGTGCTCTTTTTTTTATGCTATTTCTCTGTTTAGTCATTTCCATTCTGTTTTATTTTTGTTATTTTGTGTATTTTTTCCTATTCTCTAGTTTTCAAGCTCATCTATATATCATGATCTATCATTGTGACAGAATGGTAGGTTACTTGGACTAGGATCTAGTATTAGATAGGTTGTTTACAAGCATCTCTGAGTATTTGGTTCGACAATTCCCATCTACTTACCCCATACTCATTGATTTGATAGAAGAATCATAATAACTCTTTTATCAAATTGGCGCCATTGCCAAATCGGATTTGCCCGTTCCAATTTATAGTTTACTAGTCTTAGTATCAAGTTGTGTGTTACTGATATTATAACTTGTCTTTGCTTCACTCAGCTTGGATCTATAAGGACCAAGCTCCAATCCTATTGAAAAGTTGTTGTTTCTGTCCTTGAAGGCCTCACAGGTACTCCTCGATAGCCGGACGCGAGGTCACCACAAACAACCTAAGCTCAACATCTGTACTCGCTGTCAAGCCCCGAGTTTAGGGAACTTCATACTCCTTATTCCTTGTCCTTGCTATGGCCACTTCATCAGCAGACGAGTACACTGATCAGGAAAACTCTGACGTTCCTGAGGAGACGCCACCACGGATGATAGGCACCGCAGATGAACCAAAAACATCTTATCCGCAGTAAGAAATCACTCCACCACATGTACTGAACCAGACTTTTGAGATCAAGGGTAGCCTCATTGCTATGGTCCAACACGTCAAATTTCATGGACTACAATGCGAAGATCCACTTGATCACCTTGATGAGTTTGAAAGGCTGTGTGGTACCACCAAAATAGATGGATTGAGTAACGATGCACTAAGACTACGTCTATTTCTGTTTTCACTCGCGGAGAAAGCACAAAATTGGGAGAAACATCTACCTCCCGGTCAGATCACGTCTTGGGCCAGTGCAAGAAGGTATTTTTGAACAAGTTCTACTCACCTTTACGCACAACAAAACTACGAACAATAATCTTTCACTTCACTCAAAAGCGCTCGGAGAGTTTCCCGCAAGCATGGGAAAGATTTAAAGACTATGTTGCCTAATGTCCGCATCACGGATACACAACTGAGTCCTTACTCATCACTTTCTACTGAGGGATTAGGTCGAGGTATCAGACGCTACTTGACACGGCGAGCAACAAAATTTTTATGCAAAAGGACATAACTGCTGGATGGGAACTAATTGCAAACCTCGCTCAAGCTCAAGAACAATATAATAAAGGTGATGCAAATAGTGGAGTCTATTCTACTGACTCAGCCGCACCAAGCAAGGCTGAAATCCGTATAATGAATGCCAAGATGGACCATCTGCTGCAAAATAAACCAACATCTGTACCAGCCGAGGAAGAGACGCGAGTGGAAGAGGTCAGTCTCCTTAAACACACCGCTACACCAACTATCTCACACCCAGCTATATTGGATATATTGCAAGCGATATTGCAAGGGAAAAAGAGTACGGCCGGTGAGCTCATAGAGAAGTTTGCTGAGATCAACAACCAATATACTGATCTGCATGGTATGATTGGGGACATAAATACAAGACTGCAACAAGTAGAACAAAAAAAAGCTACACCGCTGTCCTCCCTGATTCTAAACACATGCCTCGCCTGTCCACCTCGCTTAACCTACGAGGGATCGAACAGTTTTACTGTAATCCACTCGGCACAGAGGGTGAGTTGTACCAAAACTATGGCTGCTAATACTGGGTACATTATGATTGATGAAGGGGGGGGGGGGGATTCTCGAACNTCTCGAACACAGATTACTGATCAGCTAAAGTCACACTCAGTCCTCGATGGTTTACCTCGCAACTCAGGTGAACGAGGACAGAATGTTCCAAACCTCGCTGTCACCATACCCGAGGCAACACAGCGAGTCGAACCTTTAGCATCAGATTCACACAAAAGTGACCCGCTCCCCCTATTTGTCCTTATTTACATTTCTCGAAGAGCCATAAAGAGTGCATTGCTGAGAAATACAAGACTCAATTCTTCAAGCAGATTAAAGACATCGAGTTTCCAATCCCATTGGTCAAAGCCTTTATGTTGATGCCATCATATCATAAGTTCCTCAAAGACGTGGTAAAGGAGAGTACCAAGGAGATTGAAGGAGAAGTGATACTAACACATGAGATAAGTGCAATCATCTTAAGGAAGGAAACACCCAAAAAGTCAGCTGACCTCGGTATCTTTACTATCCCGTGCTTGTGTGATCTAGGAGCCTTGATAGAGTCTCATGCCCCTCTCAGTTGCAAAGAGGTCAGGGTTCGGAATATTCAAAGCATGCAAAATCTCATTGATACTTGCCGCCGATCTAGGAGGATACCACATGGAATGCTTGAAGATTTACCGGTTAATTTGAGAGGAGTGAAAATCCCAACTGACTTTGTTGTGCTCGAGATGAATCAAGAACCAAAAGATCCTTTGCTCTTTGGTAGAGCCTTCTTAGCCATAGCCGGAGCTTTGATTGATGTGAGGAATGGAACTATAGAGCTTAACTTGGGCGAAGACATCAAAATGAAGTTCCACATTGAGAGTGTAATGAGGAAACCCACTATTGAGAATCAAGCATTTTGGATCCAAGAGACGGAAGATCTTGAAAATGAGCTGCTTGAGGAATTACTCACAAAAGACCAATTGCAAGTTGCACTAACCACACCAATTCAAGATGGGTACTTGCGAATCGAAGCGGAGCTCTATAAGGTGGAAATTGAATATAAGGCAGTGTGGGGAACAAGACTACTGAACTTCAATCTAAAGACAACCCAAGAAAGACGGTTGATCAACATGCACGAGTTAGAGGAAGTAAGTATTGATGCCTATGAGAGCTCTAAGATCTACAAAGAGAGAACGAAAGCTTTCCATGACAAAAGGATAGCACAAAAAGGGGTCTCAACTGGACACCGAGTGCTATTATTCAACTCAAGACTTAAATTGTTTCCCGGAAAGCTAAAGTCAAGGTGGATCGGTCCCTTTGAGGTTAAGGAAGTTCTACCGCTAGGAGCAATAACTTTGATTAGTAAAAGCGGGGAACCCTTCACGGTGAATGGGCATAGGGTTAAACCTTACATGGGAATCGAGGAAATACCAGAGAGGACTGTGGCAATCCTCGACGAACCTCATAGTCTTGAGCGAGGAGACAGTCAAGCTTGAGACTATAAACAAGCTCACTTGGGAGGAAGTCCCATGGATATCCTTGTATATATTTTAGTTTCAATAACCTTTATCTTTTCATGCATTTTTCTTTTGATTGAAGGAGTGTTCATCAGTGGGTAGACCAGCTTCGAAGGTTCAAAGGAAAAAGATGTGGGTTTCCCTCAGAGCAAGGGCACCGAGGGTATGGAACGAGGGTACTGGGTTTTTCAGCAACACAAGTATAGCCACCTGTCCAAAAGTCCAGCTCATCAACTGGTCTCCACAAGTTAATTTGTAATTCCCAGAAGAAAGGACAGTCAAACCAATCCAATAGTGGAGAATCGGTCAAGCATTTAAAAGTCGAAATCGAGGGCCACGATAAGGTCAAGGATTGAATCCAACCTCGAGACCAGAGATGATCCCATTCAATAAACCGGTCTCCTCCATTAGAAGAATAAAATCCTTCGGTATCTTCGCCTTCCTCCTCTCATCCTCTTTCCCTCCCTTCAAAGCAAACCTAACGCTCGCAAAGAAAAACTGAGGATTTAATATAAAGGCGAGTGTGGGAAAAGACAAGGAATCGGAAAATGGCAAGCAAGAATGAAGAAGATGAAGACATGAGAGTTTATGGAAGCTGGGACATTTCACATCCGGTGAATACAAACAGAGAGAGTGAAGAGGACAACCCGGTCACATTACCAAATTAACCTTTCCATCGCACCGTGCGCATATCAGTGGGAGGAACCAAATCCTGGAGGCTATCTGATGTTCAAAGCAAGATTGACAACAAACACAACAACATCTTTGTCTTTTCATGAGGAGAAACCAGCTCAACAAACCACCAGATACTGCTCCCTCACACACACTCCTTGTCCCAACAGCCGAGGCATCGCTCCAAACGCATACATGCAATCATTGAAAAGACAAGAGGACCCTCGTACACTGAACTCCCAACGAGTGGCGAGGACTCCGACTCCTAGGTACCTACTCTACTCCTTTCATTGTAAATACCATTGCATCTTATCGTTTGTTTGTCAACGTAGGGATCACCTCTAAGCTTTTATACACAAAAGGGACTGTGTGATCTAAGTTTGGGGGAGGGTCCTAGGGGTTACTAACCTTGTGTTTTGTGATTCTTAGTTGGTTTTTCATCTGTTTCATCAAGTANNGAAAAATAGAGTGATCATGTAGTTGCATCCATTTAGCTTTATCTTTAGGTTGCACTCACTTAGGATTCATGCATCCGTAATTGTTTTGTGAGAATAATCTTGATAATGGACAAAAACTTGTTAAATTAGCTAAGTAACCATTGTGAATGCTCTTGATTGGTAGATAGCCATTTTGGAAAGTTTTTGGGCGGATCATCGCCTTGGCGAACTTTGCTTGGATTGCGTTTTGAATATGTCTAGTTTGATTCCTTTTAAAACTGAACTTAAACTTCCAATTTAAAGCCTAGAGATGCATCAATACCTTCCTTCTTTATGTTTAGCATGATCCAAAAATGTGTGTTTCGTAAATCCCTCTCAAAAGTTAAGTGGAAATTAAGGGTGCCCGCAAAGATTTTAAAACGAGTAAGTGGTAAAGGTGAAGCAGCTGTAAAGATGCGTAAAACCGTAGCCTTTCACGTCCGTGTATATCCGCTTCTTACTCCATATGCGGGTTGGTGAAGCAACTAGGTGATAACAAGGTTTCTCTGTCTAAGCTATCAAATCATTGAGGTAAGTGGTTAAGCAAGTGGATGTC
>OVBA01006777.1:0-16151 GCA_900406435.1 Lepidium aucheri
ATGTGAAGACTCTTGATGATCATTCAGATTTGGTTCATGAGCTTCCTCCCCCTCAGGTTGTGTGCATGCACTTCCTACCCCTCAGGTTGTGCATCGTGCACTTCTTCATGCTGCTCCATTTGTGGTGTTTGACCGAGATGGTTTAACATGAATTTGAGGCTTGCAATGCGATCTGATGTGGAGTTGGAGAGATTCTTCAAGTCTGTCCAATCTCCTTTGTCAAAGTAGCTTTGATCCTCAAAGAACTTCACATCTCTAGACACATATGTACGGTTGTTGCATGGATCATAACACTTGTACCCTTTTTGAGTAGTTGAATATCCAAGAAACATACACTTTGTGCTTTTAGCATCTATTTTGCTCCTTTGTTCCCCTGGGATCAACACGAAACACACACACCCAAACACTTTTAGATGATCAATGTATGGTTTAGAGCCATTGAGTACCTCATATGGTGATGCATCGTCCAACACTTTAGTTGGAATTTGGTTAATGAGATAGCATGCGGTTATAACCGCATCTCCGTAATACCGTTTAGGAACCTTTATGTGGAACATCATAGACCTTGCCACCTTCATGAGATGCCTATTCTTGCGTTCCGCCACTCCATTTTGTTGGGGTGTGTAAGGACAACTTGTTTGATGCAAAATGCCATGTTTTATTAGGTGATCTTTGAATTTCTGACTTGTATATTCTCCTCCATTTTCCGATCTTAGTACCTTAATTTTAGCATTGAATTGATTACTTACATAATTTTGAAAGTTCAAGAATGCATCATATACTCGTTCTTTAGAAGGAAATAGACTAATCCAAGTACATTTCGATTTTTCATCTATGAATGTCATAAAATACTTGAGGTTATCTCTAGATGCACATGATGATGTCCAAACATCCGAATGAATCAAATCAAAGCATTTTTCATAAATAGTGCTAGACTTTGGAAATACACTTTTGCAATGTTTTCCCAAAACACAAGCTTCATAACTCAAATGATCAAAAGAATTATTAGGCAACATTAATCCTAAGGCACGAGAGTGAGGATGTCCTAATCTAGCATGCCAAACAGAATTTAATCAACTAGCAACATTAGAGCTAAATAAAGAAAAGATATGAGAATTTGATGGAGAATCCTCAAGCACATAGAGATCATCTTTGGTTCCTCCTTTGCCTTGTTTTGGGATCCATAGAGAGATTTTCAGAGAAAAGAATAGGAGAGACTTAAGACAAAGATTAGAGAAAGATTTAGAGTACATTGTGAGAGTAGACTGCACTAGCGGAAAGAGAGAGAATTGTGAAGAGAGAATCAGAGATTTGGAGAATAAAAGTTTGGAGATTTGAAGATTAGATGTGAAGAATCATGGACATGAGCTTATTGCTCTGATACCATGTTAGAATTTGAGAATGAGAAAGAAAGAGAGAACAAGATCAAACTGATTTGAGAGAAGAAGATGTTTGAGTGAACTGATTTCATTGAGCAATTTTTTTTGTGGAATTACAATGGAGATGAGGTCTATTTATAGAATAACAAACATAAATAAGAAGACATAAATCTAGCCCTTCAAACTGAATGGTGGAGCGTGCCCTCTTTGGGATTACCAAAGGGAGATAGCGACCTCAGTAGCGTCTTGGCCTTGATGAAAAGAAGGAGAGAGTCACATGTGCCTTCCTTCACTCCAACAGTCAGATTCTTCAACTAGAAGAGAGATGCTCCAACGGTTGGATTGCCTTCTAGATGGTCTTATGTTGTGAACCGAATGGACTTGAATATAAACCCAGGGTTTGATAATTCCTGGGTGTACATATTTTGTGCAAAACTCACAAAACTCTTTTCTTGATTGTAGATGCTTAGAACCATCTCCGTATCACTTTTGGTATTGTGAAAATCTTGTGCAGTCCTCGGGTCATTCTTGATAATCTCATGATTGTACACTTTTTCTACAAATCCTACAAAACCCCTAAATGGGTCTTGATCAATAAAGATGAATCTGTAAAGAGTTAGCAACAAGCTGTCATCGTTAGTTTATGAGGCTTTGGTGTTGGGAAAAACGTATAAAGACAAGAAATTAGTTAAAAAACTTTTGAGATGTCTTCCTTCTAAATTTCATGGACATCGGTCTGCTATAAAGGTATCTCAAAACTCTGATACATTAAAGTTCAAAGAGGTTATTGGTATGATGCATACTTATGAGTTACACATCAACGAAAAGCGTCCACTGAGTAAAGGATAAGGCATATCTTTAGTGTCTGAAATGTCATCAAAATAAAAGGATTCGCTTGAAGATTTAGAAGAAAAAATTGGTTTATCACCAAGAGATTTCTACAAAAGGCTGTAAGAAGTCAAAGAAAAGAGCATCAGTCACCTGCTAAGCTAACTTCTGACAAAGAAAACTACAAATCAGAAAAACATTGATACAAGCCTAAATGGGTTGGTAATGATATGGATTCGTCGATTTCGACTTTGTTGGATCTGAATCCGATGGAAACTAAATTTGGCAGAAGTAGGCGAATATCCTCAAAGGAGGGTGATGATTCATGTGATAATCTCGGTCCGATCAAGTTTGGAATCCTCACAAGACCTGATCTCGTCTCTTAATTTCAAATCCTCAAAGAAGAATGGCAGCTAGATTTTTCTGTAAGGAAAAGTTCGTCTTTATTTCATCAAAAGCTGAATATTACAAATGCTGAACCTTATAAAAGATTTAGCGGCATGGGACCTTCTAGAGAAAATTTATTACAGTCTTTGAACAAAGGAAATAAGTGACTCAACACTTAAACAAAACGCAACGCAAAAGGGAAAACCAAAAATTAAAACAATTTAGGTCCAAATAAGGCAAGTACGTTCGCCACAAGCTCGAGAACTAGTACTTGTTATTTGGACCGAACGAACTTAGACTCTAGACTTAAACTAAGCCTTGGTGAGTTGGTGGTACTGCAAAAATAGAAATAATAAAGCACAATTGTATCTAGGTCGGAAGAGTGCTTTCCGCAGTAAGGTCTGTGGTCGAGGCTGAGCTTTTTGCGGTACAGTCCGTGGTTGAGGCTAAGCTTCCTACGGTACAATCTGTGGTCGAGGCAAAGCTTTTCGTGGTAAATTCAAAGTTAACCTCTTCAAGCTTCAGCTGATAGAGTCGTGATAAGTCTATCTTGGCTATGGGCTCGATCAGGCTAAGCAGCATGCTGATGGGGTCAATGACCTTGTTATGGAGCGCTTTGGGTTTCCCGCAGGTGTTTGGTACATCGCATATGATTGGGATTTGTTGGAGGGCTCATTCGATCAGCAGGTTGTGGTCGATGATCTCATTATTCTCTCTTTCTTGAGAACGATCCGGTAATGCATCGGTGCCACCTACATTAAAGGGTCTAAGGTCCAAAACATTGGAAACAGGGTGTATCTTCATATGGTCAGGTAGGTCGAGGCTATAAGTGTTGTCATTAATGCATTTAAGGACTTAGAATGGTCCGCTGTCTCTTGGTGCAAGCTTCTTGTTCTTGTACCTTTTCTTTGAAAACCTCTCTATCCGCAAACGCATCCAAACCCAATCTCCGGGTTGAAAGATAACCCCCCTTACGTCCCTTATCAGCTCGCACTTTATACTTGGTTGTTTGTGCCACGATAGATGTCCGTACATTTTCATGCAACTTCTAGATTTGCTCTGCCCTTGCATCTCCGTCTTGGTTCACTAATTTGGTGGCGGTAAAGGTTAAGGTCGAGTGGTGAAAAAGGCTGAAAATCATACAGAACTTCAAAATGTGAATGGTTAGTAGCACCATAAACCTCCTGGTTATAAGCATACTCGATAAAGGGTAAGGCCTTGGCCTAGCTCGCCATGTTGGTGCCAATGGCCGCTCGAAGCAAGGCCAAAACAATATGGTTAATGAATTTGATATGTCCGTCCGTCTATGGGTGGCAAGATATCAACAGATTGGTTCCAAGCTTCCTCCACAAGGTACGCCATAAGTGGCTAAGGAACTTTGGATCTCAGTCTGACACAATGGTACGCAGAATCCCGTAGAGCTTTACGACCTCCTGAATGAACACGCTGGCGATATGGATGGCCTCAGTAGACATGTCAACGGAATGAAATGAGCCATCTTCAAAAATCTGTCCACCACGACTAGAATCATGTCCCTCTTTTGATACTTGGGCAAACCTAGCGCAAAAGAGGCATTAGGAATTGGTAAAGGCATATATAAAAAATGAGGTTGTGACATGGACTTAGCCGTGAGGCATGCAATGCACCGCTTCCAATGTCTGATGACATCATGTTTCATATGTGGTTAGAAGAAATGGTCCTTAAGTGTGCTCAAGGTCTTCTCAATAGCAAAATGTTTCATGAGCCCTCCACCATGAGCCTCAGACCAACAACTCCCTTATCGATCATGCGGTATGCAAAGCCTTCTGCTCTTGAAGATGAACCCATCAAGGAGGTCAAAGTCTTTGAACGCTCCTTGGCCGCAAGCTTTGTGAATCTCCTTAAAATCTGCATCATCAGCATATTGAGTCTTAATTGATTCAAAACCCAATACCTTGGCTTCCATTGTCGTAATAAGGGCATGCTTTCTTGAGAGTGCACCTGTGACTATGTTTTTCTTTCCCTTTTGTACTTGATCATATACAAAAAGGTTTCTATAAACTCGAGCCATCGCGCATGTCTCTTCTTGAGGTTGGCCTGGCCTCTCAAGTGTGTCAGCGTCTCATGGTCTGTGTGTATCACAAAATTCTTGGCTAAAAATTAGTGCTGCCATGTCTCCAATGATTGTACCAGTGCGTAGAGCTCATTGTCATAAGTTGGGTAGTTGAGGGTTGCTCCACTAAGTTTCTCGCTGAAGAATGCTACCAGTTTCTCCCCTTATGCCAAGAGAGCTCCGATCCCAAACCTGAAGCATCATAATCAACTTTGAAAGTTCGACTAAAATCAGGTAATGGTAATATCAAGGCTCGGATCAGGGTATCTTTGAGTTGCTGGAATGCTTCTTCTTGGCTGGGATCCCAACCGAAAGGTACATCCTTCTTGATGACCACAGTAAGTGGTGCGGCTATGGTGTTGAAATCTCACACAAACCAGCAGTAAAAGCTAGCGAGTCCATGAAAACGGCGAACATGTCCAATGGTTGATAGCATGAGCCATTCTTAAATCACCCTTTCTCTCTTGGTCGACTCTAAGACCTGTAGTACTTACAAGAAAATCTAGAAAAACAACCTCATCAATACAAAATGTGCACTTCTTAAGATTGGTGTATAGTCCTTCCTTTCAAAGAGTACTCAAGACCATTTCAAGATGTGTGATATGCTCAGTTAGCTTCTTACTGTAAATAAGGATGTCATTGAAATAAAAGTACTAGTCACATTATTAAGGCCAAATGGCATGACGAACCATTTGCAAAGGTCCTGCTTGGTTTTGAATGTTGTTTTCCATTCGTCGCCTTCTTTCATCCTTACTTGATGGTAGCCGCTCTTGAGGTTGATCTTTGAGAAGATTGAGGCTTCACTTAGCTTGTCTAGCATATCGCCTAAACAGGGAATCAGATGCCTTTACTTGACCGTGATGTTGTTAACGGCTTGACAGTCCACGCACATTCTCCATGATCCGTCCTTCTTGGACACTAGCAAGACTAGTCCGACACAAGGGCTAAGGTTTTTTGGAATATAGCCCTTGCTTATCAACTCTCAGACCTGCTTCTCAAGCTCACAGGTCTCCTAGAGATTCATGCGATATGGTGGGCACTTTGGTAGTGGAGCTCCAAGCATTATATCAATCTGGTGCTCGATGCCACATATTGGTGGTAACCTGGCGGGAATTCCGTCAAGAAACACGTCCTTGTACTTGTCTAGTATGGATTATACTCTGCCTTGTAGTACAATTTCCTCTTGACCTCTAACAAAATAATCCATAAAGATCATGAGTAGTATCTGCTCTTGTTTAGTGATAGCTTTAGAAACCGTATGTGAAGAGACATAAAAGTTGGAACGTTTTGCCTCGGTTTCCTTTGATTGTTTAGCTTGAATCTCACTGACTTAAGCTGATGTCAAGGGGGTGAGTGTATATTTCTTCTTCTCGTGCACCAAGGTGTGGAGATTGGTTCGGCTGTCGTGATGTACTTCTCGGTCAAACTGCCATAGTCTTCCCAACAATATGTGGCTAGTTTTCATTGGGACAACATCATAAGTCACTTGGTCGTGGTATCATCCGATGCTGAATATAAAAGTGACTTGCTCGTCTACATTTACTTTGAACTTTTCATTTAGCCAACGAAGCCTATATAGATGTTAGTGTATAGTCTTTTGAAGTTTTAGCTTCTCGGCCATGTACCTGCTTGGCACATTAGTACAAGAACCACCATTGATAATCAAATTTCATACCTTGGTGTGGATGGTGCAATAGGTGTGGAAAATGTTCGCCCCTTAAATCAAGTCCTTAGAGTTGATAATGGTACTAAGTACCCGTCGGATGACGAACAACCCCCCGTGGTTCGAAAGCTCTATTTGTGGGCTTGTCGTGGTGGGTTCTTCTTCTTCTGGTTTATCTTGTGACTCGTATTCGCCATCAGCGGTGAGCATCATGACTTGTTTGTTAGGATAATCTCGTGCCATATATCCTCGGCCTTTGCACCTAAAACAAGTTATATCACGAGTACAAGAAGATTCAACAGCTTTTGGTACCTCAATGGGTGTGGTCCAAGATGCCTTACGGCTTGGAAGCTGTCTTACACTTAATATGTTGCTCGACCTGGATAGCAAGGTGTAGAACCTCATGAAGATCGTGGTATGGGTTTCTTGTATCGACGACGCATAAGGCGCTTTATCTCGGCCTAACTATCAATCTGCCCATTATGGTGACGTCTTCAGTCAGCTACTTCTCGATTCCAGTGAGTTGTGTTGTAGCAAATTAAAGTTATTTACGGTTAGGATATTCATAACACTCAAAGATGTTATCTAACCATCGTTCTCAATCTAGGTATGCTTCTTGATTGACTCGTCTGACAAATATTGGAGCCGTGAGTTTTGGATCGATGAATCGGAAAGGGGCATCTATGTCTTAGAATCTAATAGCTTTATTGTCTTGGCGGTTTGGCATAACCGGGTATTGGTCTGGGTCTTGCGGATACAGACAATGTTGTTGTGCACGTCAGGTGGTACAGGTAGCTTACAGGATGGGTTGTTCATCCAAACTGTACTCGACCTGATCCTCTTCTTCATCGTCTGTGTAGTTAAACCGAAAGTGGGTTAGACATGCATTTTGCTTCATCGTGTGTGTTGTATTTTGCTTATATGGTGGTTCGCCTGTTCTTGCCGCGGGTGGTGGTTCTCGCTCAGAACGATCCATGCATTTGTACATCATGGTAATTTTGCGTTTAGATGTTGATAAGCGCATTCGTGAGTTTGGTAAGCTGGTTCACGGTTGGAACTCCTCTATCTTGCTCGGACATTGTTTCCTCGACAAACACAAAGCAAGAAATGGCTACATGTTAGTAAAAGTCTCGCTGAAACCGAATGTTTCAAATAAGGAAACTCATTTTAAATCAAGTGAGAGAGCTCAATTTAAAGGCAAGGAAACAAATTAAAAATCAGATCAGTAACCAAGCAAAACTGAAAGCAAGAAAAGGAAAGAAAAACTCACATTAAAGAACTAAAGAAAATGGATGGATTGGTAAATAAGGAAACAAAAATCAGATCAGACCACAATAATTAGGACACGGAGAATATTAGGCTTAAGGAAACAAGATTTGGTCAGAGTAATAATCAAAACGCACAACAAAATCAATATGGCATGAACACCCTAAACAAAATTGACAGTAAATAATCAGATTAAACTCAAGTAAACATTAAGAACAACGAAGAACACAATAAAAACAATGAACACAAACTCAACAACACATTAATTTTATGGCTTTTATGTTTATAAAAACGAAACTACTAACCTAGACAACACTCATAACTGATTGATCTAGAGCTTGGTGACTCCTAGAGATATAAATCCAAAGCACAAATAAACAAAACTCAACAAAATCAAAGAACGAAAAATTGCAAAAATAAGAAACACAGAAACAAAAAAAGAAGAATGATATAGAGTGTGACTGGAGAACCTGGCTCTGATACCAAATAATACAAGCCTCGATGGTTGGGTAACGATATGGATCCGTCGGTTTTTAACTTTGGTGGATCCAATTCCAATAGAAACTGAAGTTAGCAGAAATAGGCGATTGAGAACCACGGATGAGATGGATGATTTCTTCGATAATCTTGGTCCGATCAAGCTTGGAATCCTCACAAGACTTGATCTTATCTCTCAATCTCGATTCCTCAGAGAAGAGTGGTGGCTGGATTTTTCTGTAAGAAAAAGTTCATCTTTATTTCATCAAAAGCTGAAGATTACAGTTGCCTAAATGAACCTTATAATGGGTTCAGCGGCATGGGGCCTTCCTTCTAGGGCAAATTTATTACAAAATTCAGAAAAAGGAAATAAGCGACGCAACACTTAAACAAAATGCAACACAAAAGGGAAAATCGAAAATTAAAACAAACATGGTCAAATAAGGCAAGTACGTTTGCCACAAGGATCGGCAACCAATACTTTTCACTTGGATTGAACAAACTTAGACTCTAGACTTAAACTAAGGCTGGGTGGAGTTGGTGGTACCTACAAAAACAGAAATAATAAAGCACAAACATACCTGTATCAGAAGAGTGCTTTCTAGGGTAAGGTTTGTAGTCGAGGCTGAGCTTCCTATGGTACAGTCCGTGGTTAAGGCTGAGATTCCCCCGGTACAGTCTGTGGTCGAGATAAAGGTTCCTCTGGTACGTTTGAAGTTAACCTTTTCAAGCTTCAACGGGTCAAGGCCTGATAATTCCATCTCGGCTATGAGCTCAATAAAGCTAAGCAGCATGCCGATGGGGTCAATGAACTTGTCGCAGAGAACTTTGGTTTTCCTATAGGTGTTTGTTACATCACATATGATTGGAATTCGTTGGAGGGCTCTTATGATCAGCAGGTGGTGATCGATGATCTCATCAAACAGTGTCTGAAGTGTCTAGGTTATGGTCAATATAATGTTGATTGTGCTTCAATAAAAAAAGATGGTTATTCAATGCTATGGATGCAAAGGGTTTGGTGACCGATTGCATTTCAAGACAACGTGGAAAATCTACAATGACATCATGGAGTGATAGTGATGATGAGCAGGAAATCAACTTCTTGAACAAATTTATGGCATAATTGGGCAATATAGAAGATTTAGATGATGAAGGCAAAACGTTCAGAATGAAAATGGAAGTGTGATGGCTAAGGAAAATGAGTATGATGATGAGTTGAATATGACTCTGGAAGATCAGTTGAGCATCTTGGTAGCTTCCTTAGTTGAAACTCGTGAAACGTCTATAGGCAGAAAAACATGTCGTTGATGATATTTTTAACAAGCAGAAAAAGAGCTTACAGATGTCAAAGCTAAGAATGTTGAACTGGAAGGGAAATTGACAGAGAAATTACGTAACATCAAGATCTTAACAAAGTCCTATCATTGGGAAGAACAAGCAATGTGAGTTAGGGGCTTGGTTACTCGGGAGCAGAATCAAGTGCTACAATAAAGGTTGTGAAAGTTGCACCAGAAGTCAATAAGTTGACAGAACCGTGTGGACTCAAACCAAGAAAAAGAAAAAGCACTCAATTGCAAAAGACTGTAGAAAGCCAACTCGAAGAAAATAACTCTCTGTTCTACTTGAATCCACGAACATACCCATGATGACCCTGAACAGAGCAGATCAATATGTTCACCGCAACATAAAAAGATGGGGAAATCAATACAAGAGTGACAAGAGAGGACATGTCGCTACCAAAGGAGTTGTCGATTACTCGTGAAAGAAAATGATTGAATGTTGGTTTTTTGGAAAGCATGGTCATGTCAAAGCTAAATGTTACATCTATCTGAAAAGAATCAAGCACATGATTAAGCATGACATAGTCTACTGGGAAATTCAGACAAGAAACAGATTTTCAAGAAAACAAATAGGATTCTCATAATGTGCCTCATAAGAGAATATCACTTTGATGTGAGGTTAAAAGGAAGACTCAGTATTGAAACACAAACGAGTATGGAACAAGTCAAACAACAAGAGACAATCGGAGGAAACAACATTGTGATTCACTTAACAATGTAACCCAGAATCACTTATTTGTTTTGGTTTTGATGTGCACTCAAGCAAGGGGAGATAAAGGATACATATGTCTCATTGTGGGGAGACATGTTTTAGGGGGACCATAACAAGAACCTAATTGCACAACAAGAACTAGTTAGCTCGAGATGAACATCAAGCCAAAAATGGGGGGGATTGAAGATGTGTGGAGAGCACATGAGTTTTTGGACGTCACAAAGTCACATGTTTTAATGAAGAAGAAAAATGTGTGGAGTCACATGATAATCACATGTTGGTGTTTAATGAAGTCACGTGAAATATCACATGGAGTTTGGAGAGGAAGGCTTGTAGA
The DNA here is from genome assembly GCA_900406435.1 of Lepidium aucheri. Classification (NCBI taxonomy): domain Eukaryota; kingdom Viridiplantae; phylum Streptophyta; class Magnoliopsida; order Brassicales; family Brassicaceae; genus Lepidium; species Lepidium aucheri. The sequence continues at coordinate 10,482 of OVBA01006777.1, forward strand.
TTTATTAGAGATTTGAATTGAAGAGAAGAAGGTGTCTTAACAAACTTATCAAGAGGAAAATCAAAAGATGAAGATTTAGTGTTGAGAATATATACTCTAACCGATTTGTGAATGGGTAAGGAAATCATTGGATAAGATCAAATTTCTTATTGGACGTGATCTAAGGTTAAAGACCAAGGTGAGGACGTGTATATAAATAGGTTTCGTCGCGTTATTGTAATTTAGGGTTTTGAGAGAGAGTTTTTGAGAGGAATACTAAAAAACTTAAGCTGGTGAGGTTTTGTTTTGATTTGTCAGGTGTGTTTGTGGTTAAAAAAACCTAGATTTAGATTGGTTTCTGGGAGAGTAATTTCCAATAAAGTGAGAAGCTTTTGTAAGAAAAGTTCTACATGAATAAATATAGTTTTTCGTGTGTTTACAGTGTTCAGTGTGCAGATTTATAATCAGTAATTTTATTTGTTGAATTCTCTGCATGTAGAATTAGGTACTTAACGACTTATGTTTTATTGATTCTCAAGCAAAGGTATTTATACACAAATAAGAGAGACACCCAACTAGGTTACATCTCGATAAAACACCTAATATTCTACTCCCTCCGTTTTTATTTACTTGATGTTTTAGAAATAAATTTGTTTCATTTTAGCTGATGTTTTAAGATTTTATGCGAAACTTAATGTGTTTTTAATGTTTTTAACTATTTGAATTCTGCAGATTAATTTGTGTCTGGTTAGATTATTTTGAAAGTTGTAATAAAACATATTTTGTTTTAGGAAAAATAAAATAATTAATGTTTTCTTAATATATGTAAAAATCCTAAAACATCAACTATAAAAATACAGATGGAGTATATCTTAACAAACTCTAATAGAATATTTCCATTTGTCTCCAATACTCCTCCGACGAAAAAGATGGGACGTAAAACACAAAATTCAAAAATACAAAGCTGAACACTTTTGGCGTGGACACTTGTCGAGGATGGACAGACCATGTCAGTTGACTCTATGTAAAAAACATCAATCTTGAAAGAGATGGAACTTTCAGCTTATCTTTGGTCCTAATAATGGAATACATTAATTTGGCGCAGCTGCAACTCCACAAACAATCGTCTGTATCTTGGACAGTCTATAAACTCGACTAAAAAATTTTAACCTAAAAACGTATGTTCTACTAGAACTCTCCCATAACTCATATATCCCAAACTAGGGAATAATCAAAATAGAAGTTCTAAAAAATTCTAAATTTTCGAATAGTTTCAAGAAACATAAAATTAACTGTGAGAACCACCAACCAAAACCAAATTAGAAAAAAAAACATTTTAAAATTATTTAAGAAGTAGAAAATAAAAAATGTGAGGAAGCTTAAGGACTTCATGACGTCTCTTTTGCTTTAAATCTTCATCAGAATCTTCATTAGATTTTTCAACACCGTATTTTCCCATAATTTTTTATTTTTTAAGATGAGAAAAAAAAAGATTTTTGTTGTGGAAGCTTTAGAAATGAACCACAAAAATTGAATGTTCCGATACCATGTAAAATTAGGTATAGAACGGCTTATGTTTTATTGAATCTCAATAAAATGTAATTATACACAAATAAGAAAGACTCCCAATTAAAATAAATCTCAGTAAAACACCTAATATTCTATATATTAACAAAATCTAATAGAATATTTCCTATTTGTCTCTAATATCTACAATTAGACGGAGAAAAACTTGGCAGGTCTATAAAACAAAAACAAACCCTAAAGTTCGTCCGAATTTTGTAGTTCTTGTATTTTTACTTAATAATTACTACATACATTTACTTAAGTGAAAAAGATCATTTTCACCTTTTTTTATAAGGCGTTGAAATAAAATGTGCTTGGAAGATAAAGTTAAGAGTTGAATTAGTGTGTGGTTGTAATATAAGTGTTGTAAAAAATCTAGGAATATTCCTTAAGATATTCTTTGATGTTTGTACTATAAATACCCATGTAAGGAAACAGTTGAGGTCAAGCTTGAGTGAGAAGTCTAAGAGTAATGTAAAGAGTCTTTAAATGTTCTTAATAAAGCTTTCTATTCTATAACTCTCTCAAAGTTCTATGATCAATAATAATCCTCATAAATGTCCATCCTTTGATCCTTATATCCTCTTTTGTGGTTGTACCCACTATGTGTCTATAATTGTGATATCAGAGCCATGGCAGTCAAAAGTTAGACTCTTATCATCTTTAGAAGTACTATGAGCATAAGTTATGTTCCACAATAAGCTATAATAGAGAGTATTATGCGGTTGCCATCACTGGATCCTCCACATGAGAAATCTATATATGCTAAAAAGAGTGTAGAGTAAGATATATGTGAGGGTAAACTTCGATGTACCTTGAGGCTTTTTAGATGAGATTAATTTTGCCTCGGTTTGCATAGCTAAACACCACATAATATCTTAATCTATATTCTTAGCGCTATTAAAAATAAAAGAATACAACTCATCCTTCATTATTACTTTGAGATATTGATAAGAAGTTTAAACATTCAGTCACGGTATCTGAATTCAATAAAATGGATGCTTTAACCACTCTACCTAAAGCCCCTTCCTTTAGAAGATCAATTTCTAGTAAATAGATTACTTATATGAAGTAGAGTATGTGAGTGACGAGAGTAAAGTTCCTATTACTCAATTACTTCTTCTTAATCCTTATAAAGCCTTCACTAAACCTAATTCTTCTTTTCCAAAAGTCATTAGACATGTTCTCGGTCCCAACAAGCACTCAGCAAAAGAACTTGTTCTAGCCTCAAATCTAGAACAACATCTTGTTCCAGCAACATATGCCGAAAAAATGATTCCTCTCCACATCAATAAAGCAATGATTCACCAATGGAGATCCCATGGATACACTCATCTTCACTATGGAGCAATTCGTCTGGCCTTAACTCTTCACGAAAGAAAAGGGTTACCAGTCGTGGCAAGGGTTGCACTCCTCGATACCTAGATACAAAGAATATTAATACGCATGTATTGCTACAATCCAAACAACATTAAACATTGGTACAGTATTTGTCACACTGTTCCCAAACTTCAACATATCACTCGAAGATCCTCAGATATACCAGAACATGCAAATTCAATTACAAATTACTAGTGCTCCTCAAGTCGGAAATACATATGCAGCAACACTACACCACCAAATGGCATACATAGTCAAAAATCATGCAATGGATTTAAGTCTTCCACGAAACACAGAAGATGCGCTCCTCATACAATTGGAATCGCAACACAGTCCCTCTTGCATCCATATCCCCAGAAAAATTCGAAGGGATGAACTAGTTAAGTTACTCCCAGAATTATGGGTGACTAACTATGAGAAACTTCATGAAAGAAGTGTACCAATTCAGTTAGTAGACTCTTCAATCCAAAGAAGGAAAGACGGAGATGTTGAGATTGATTTCAAACAACAAGAAGAAAAACCTAGACCGACAACTTTTTGCAGAGAGATAAACACAATCTCCAGAGTGGAAGAAGCCCAGTCCTCTGACCTAAACAAATGTCTATCCCGCGTACCCATTGAATCTTTTAATTCACTAGGGAATCCTACATACACATTCATGGACGAATAAGGGCACAAATTCTTTGATTTTTGTGACTGTCAAAAATGCATGGAGAATCATTCTGAAGATGAAGAAACGCGAAGAAGAAGAAAAAAGAAGTCGTCCCAACAAAGGCTCAAAGAGTGTTATGAATTGGGAGATCGACAAGTTGGCTTACTAGGAGACCCGAGTGGAAGTAATTTTGAATATTATGTTCTATATCCAAGCAGTACAGCCCTATCGACTCTTGACAATAAAGAGTACAACTAAGCTACATGTTTGGACCTCCGTCCTTACAAAAGTCATTATTTCCATTGCATGAATTCGAACAAAACAACATAAGACACTCATGGAAGATCAAAAGTCCAAACACAAAAAATTCAGATAGCTTGATGGTACAAATCAGTGCAGACGAATTGACTATAAACTGGCAATCAAAGAATGCTAAAGTACAAAATCATCTCTTGAGCCAAATTGAGAAGAAGGTAACAACTTTAGACCTCTCTGTCAAAGATGTAACCAAAAGAGTATCTTCTCTCCATCAAAAATTGGTGAACCTAGCAACCACTGTATCCATGACCTCCCCTGTAATGAGCCAAAAGGAAACCGAACTTAAATTCCTCAAAGCCCAACTAAATTCCTTACAAAACCATTCCAAATCCCAAACACAAATGCCATATCATCTCTTCACTCCATATCCAATTTACACTCCACTTTATACGGCCCAAACGCAACCTCTTCTTTTTCTCATGACCCTAGTATTTTTGGTTCATCATCTTTCCTCCCAACACATGTTGTCGAAGAAAAACATGGGATCAAAAGGAAACAATCTTCTGGAAAAGGAAGAATAAAGCTTCTACGTCTAAAGAACAAGTTCCCCCAGAAAAATATCAGTCTCAGTTTGTGATACAACCCGCCAATAATGCAATCTCTGCATTTCTAGAAAAAATGATCAAACAAGAGCAGAGTTCAACCCAACCAAAGAAAGAGAAAATCCCTAAAAAACCTAAGAGCGAACGAGAAGACAAAGTTCTTATCCCAACCTTCATGATGATGGCTGAACCTACTGTTGAAGAAAGTGAGATAGAAAGTGATGGAGGAAATATATCTGATGATAAACATGAAACTCGAAGAGACCAACATGATTGGAATCCAAGGATTCAGACTAAACCACAAAGAGGATTTTCCTTTGACGAAATTCCACCATCAAAATGGCGCGACAAAGTTTATGAAATGCATGCATGGATTACAGAACAATTAATTAATCCAAGAGCGACATTCCCTATAGTCACAAACAAACTAGTGTCAAAATTCCAAGATCATCTCAGACAATAGTGGATAAGTCTTGGACAATACCAACAACTCCAAATACGACAATCCCCAACGGTCGATTCACTCATTGGGCATGTTCACAATGAATCCTTTGGCACATTAGATCACTACACTATTCAAGCGAGAGAAGAATACTTAAGCATGAGGTGTTGCTCTTTCAAGAGGAAGGGTCTTGATGTTCCTCATATTTTGTCGGTTTTGAGCTTATTATTATGGTTATATTTGGGGAATTTGTTTGTGTTTTATTGAGATTTCAGGTCAAAAACGTTCAGAGTTGGAATCATGCTTGAAGGTGGACTTTGGAGAAGTTTGAAGCGTTTTCTGGTATTCTCCACGAGAGGAAGGATTGATCGGTCATCATAAAGATCAATCGATCAGAGCTTTAACAAGGAAAATGCGCACGATCTGAAGAACAACTTGGCTTCTGAGAAATCGACTCAACATCCAACAAACGATCGATCAACACAAGGATCGATCGATCGATACCCTTTGAAGAAACCTAATTTCACAATTTCTCAGCTCTTGTTTTGAAACCTATAAATACTCTTTTCCTATTTTATTTTTGTAAGTCGTCTTTGAGCTTAAGAAGAATGATTTTGACAGCAGTTTTAGAGTTTGTAAGCTAGGAAGAAGATCTCTTCATACGTGAGAAGAATTTATGAACCCTATTGTTATTTCTTAATGCAATTTCAGTTTCCGTTCATCATGATTTGCTTTGTTCCTTGTTTAATGTCTGAGTAGATCTTAGATCGGATTTAGGGATTCTAGGGTTT
>OVBA01006778.1:0-16151 GCA_900406435.1 Lepidium aucheri
CGCACTTATAAAAAAATTTTGGCGGGAAATTTTTTTTTTCCGTAAACTTTTCTTTTTCGAAATTCCATAAAAAAAAATTTTGGTGGGAAAAATTTTTTTTGGGCAGGAATTTTTTTTTGACGGGAAAAATTTGTAACAATTCTATTGAGGGTATTTTAGTCATTTTCATATTAATGAGGATAATTTTTGAAAAGATAAATGTCAAGGGGCATTTTTGAAAAGGAATACACTAAAAAGGGCATTTCTCAAAATTTCTCTATTAATAATTTATTATAAAAATCGTTAATTACACTATTTCTTCATTTATTAATAAGTAATTACAATTAAACTTTTTTATAAGTACTATATATATATATATCTCATATATATATATATATATATATATTACAACAACTTATAAGTGTCTATTCTCCATCTTTTTATTTGATTTAAAGAGATAATAAACCATATATATTTAGTGTATATAAGTATATAGAAAATATTTTTTGCAAACTAATATAAAATTATAATAAAAATAATACAATTATTTCACTATAATGAAACTTTAAGAAAAAATTATAGAGTTTTTAAATAATAGTTAAAGTATTTAGTAACATTGTTATTGTAATTATAAATAACTTATAAAATAAAATTATTTTAAAATTCTAGATATAAAAATTAGTTTCAGTTAATCAAAAGTTATAATAACAATATTAACAATATTATTTATATAACTAATATCTTTACCAATCACATATTACAAAAACCGCACCATTTACATATTTTTACTAATCACATATTATAAAAATTATACTACTTATCAAAACCGCACTTATATCATCCCATACTTTATTCCGCGCTTGTCTTATCTCATATTTTATTCTGTCTCACCAAAATCACAGTTACGACTCGGTTATGATTCTGAAACATGACATAGGAACTGGGACACTTCTAATGATGTCTTGTCACACGTGTCTGACACGTTTGCACTCTTTCAGGCGTTTGACGCGTTTCTTCTCAGAAACGGCACCGTTGGCCTCGGCAGAAGGGAACAGAGGAAATCGCCACAACAGGATTATGATCGGAATATTTTTCTTTTAACTGTTTGTCTCCCTTACTAACTCATCAACCCCAAGAAGCAAAACAAAAAGCAAATTAACTGCAGTCGTCTGTTTCTGGTTGTTTCATGAGATTAGTGTTTGATCCCAAACAACAACAAAAAGTATAGTTGGAATAGTTGTTTAACGGGTTTCGTGAAGGACGAAGTGGAAGTTTCATAATAATGGAATATGCACTTATCCATCATGTGATGATTGTGTTACTGTTCCTTTGGGTTCTATCTTACTTGAATCGATCACACACCCTTTTCTATTTCCTCGCTCTCGTTTATCTTTACGTGGTACTGTTCCTTTTGCTTCTCTCTCTGGTGACATATTTTTTCTCTTTCGTGTTAAAGCTTTGACTTTTATGGATTGAATGAAAAAGATTGATGCTTTGTGTGGTTCTCTGTTTCGGTGGGGTTTGATTAGGTTCATGAACGGTATGTAATGAGATTGAGGAGAAAATTACGGTTTGAAGAGAGGAAGCAAGCTAATCAGAGAAGAGTAATTTTCAGTCTGATATTTGATTTTCTTTGTTTTATTTTTTGTTAAAGGTTCTATTTGCATTTTCACAATGTACGCAACCTAGTTAATGCTAGGGCTCTCAATCTTGTGTTGAATGATACTGACTCCAGCTTTTTAGGTTTTATCTGATTCTGAATCGATACGATGGTTGAACCATGCCGTGGAGAAGATATGGCCAATTTGTATGGAACAGATTGCGTCACAGAAGATTCTGCGTCCGATCATACCTTGGTTCTTGGACAAGTATAGACCCTGGACCGCGGTAAATCATACAAATCTGTTTCTAACAAGACAGTTGAAAAAGTACTATGCTACTTACTGTATCACATTTTACAGCAAGATGATCAACTTTGTGTGATAATTTGTGTAGAAAGAGGCAGTTATTCAACACCTCTATTTGGGAAGAAACCCGCCTCTGTTGACAGATATAAGGGTGCTTCGGCAAGCTACGGGAGATGATCACTTGGTATAGTTGCAAAATTTCAGTTTTGTTGTAACAACTAACAATTGTGGTGACATCTGGTGTTTAGTACCAATATAGGATGTAGATAGCTTAAATGAGTGTATAATGCAGGTACTAGAACTTGGAATGAATTTCCTCACAGCAGATGATATGAGTGCAATAGTCGCTGTGAAACTAAGAAAAAGACTTGGGTTTGGAATATGGACTAAGCTGCACTTGACAGGAATGCATGTCGAAGGAAAGGTAGTTGATTTCATTTTCTGTAGATAAATGTACATACGCAGCGCTTTCTTAAATGAAGGAGCTTGATTCATATGGATGCATTTGCTTCACGAAGGTGTTGATAGGAGTGAAGTTCCTTCGTCGATGGCCTTTTTTAGGGCGTTTACGTGTGTGTTTTGCGGAGCTACCATATTTCCAAATGACTGTTAAACCAATCACCACTCATGGGCTTGATGTTGCTGTGCTCCCAGGGATTGCAGGATGGCTAGTAAGTAATTAAGAATTGACGCCTGATAAGCTTGTGAAAACTTAACTAGTGTCGAGACCCTTCTCAGGCTCCTATGAGTATTTCCTCTTCTAACACTCCTACCAATATCTTTCTTCCTTATTCAGGACAAACTTTTGTCTGTTGCATTTGAGCAGACTCTCGTTGAGGTAATATTCTCGTGGTTTGTTGCCTTCCTCTCCCAATGCTCCAAATTAATCTCCTCTTGTAGTTAAGCAAACATTGACTCACAGCTACGCCAGCTAAATGAAAAGCTGTATGTTATTTGCAGCCAAATATGCTGGTAGTTGATATGGAAAAATTTGTCAGCCCACAGTCAGGAGGTAACTGTTGGAGGAGATGTTCAGAATCCATGACTTCTATCTTGTACTTTCTTTTGCTTGCGCTTTGAGGTATACAACATCTCTCAAACCTACATTTCATTGTCTGTGTTTGTTTCCAGAAAATTGGTTCTTCGTTGATGAGAAAGCACCGGTTGCACATGCTCTTGTAGAAGTTGTTGAAGCATCTGATGTTAAACCCTCAGATCTAAACGGTTAGTCTAGAAATCACCAAGAGTTATTTTTTCCTCTGCTTTAGTTAACTGCTCAGATTTCAATGCTTCAGGTTTATCTGATCCATATGTGAAAGGGCAACTTGGCGCTTACAGATTTAAAACCAAAGTACTTAGGAAAACGTTAGCTCCCAAATGGCAGGAAGAGTTCAAGATACCAATCTGCACATGGGACTCTCCAAATATTCTTAACATTGAAGTTCAAGACAAAGACCGATTTAGTGATGACAGTCTTGGGGATTGTTCTGTAAACATTGAAGAGTCTAGAGGCGGCCAAAGAAATGATATGTGGTTGCCTCTACAGAACATTAAAAAGGGGAGGCTGCACCTTGCTATAACCGTACTTGAGGATGAGGCAAAGGTAGATTGGGATTCTGTTTAGTTTCCTTTAACACAATTTCGTGATCAAGTCTGATGCAATGTGCATCTGATTCTTTTCCAGTTGAACGATGATCTGTATGAAGGAGTGACGATAAATAAGGAGGACATGTGGGCTTCTTTTGCTTATGATGATACAAATAAAGGTTCTTTCTCATCAGTGGTATCTGACAAGTCTCCACGGGTTCCTGATAGTATGGAAGCAATCAACATCGAAGGCCAAGAAGAGACTGGAATCTGGGTACATCAACCAGGGACTGAAGTCTCACAGATTTGGGAACCAAGAAAAGGCAAGAGTCGATGCCTCGATAACCATATACAGGGAGTTCGTCATGATAACTCTGCTGGAAGTGCCCACTCCACTGCATCTACATCACCCAAGAATGAAAGCAGCAGCACTGATGAAAATCAGAGCACGATGAAGTCTGTAGGGCGGGGATTGAAGAAAATCGGTTTAGTGTTTCATAGGAATGGCAAAAAAGAGTCCCATCACACAGGAAACATTGATGAGGATATCAGCTCTCCTCGGATTAATTTGAAGGAATTAAATCAAAAGGATGCTGGGGTTAAGTTCATCATTGAAGACCGTCTATCAGGGCCTCTCGCAGTAAGAAGTCCAAAAGGTGAGAGCAACGGTCAGCACAAGGGACACATGAAGGATGTTGCAAAGAGCATTCTAAAACATGCTGAAAAGTCTGCAAGACAGATAAAGTATGCATTTTCGCCTAAAGGATCAAGGAAATCAAGAGATGACGATTGTCGAGATATTATCCCTGAATTCGAGTCTCTGTCCGATTCCGAATGTCAATGTGATGATTCTGATAATCAATCTGCAGATAGCAGTGTGCAGGACCTTGGGACTCCAAGAAAAGCAAAACCTGAAGGCAAAATTATGAGGGCTTAAGATCATGCCAACGCATCAGCAAAATTCCAAATAAGATTCTAGAGATTCAACAAAAGAACATAGGTAGATAAAATGGACATTATATCTCGAGTCCATTAATAAAATGTGATGTTCTAATTTTACTCTTATTTGTATATTAAAAAAATAAAATAAAACAAAACGTGGGACGAGCTTGAACCGGGAGTAATACGACGATGGTGACTCTCCTGGACCAAAGCTGATATCGGCATCACCGCGAGGATCGACCTTACTGAAAGCTGCCAGAGCCGGTGCATTTGTAGGTAGTCTCCCATGAAGGTAATTAAATTGAATCTGTATATAGTTCCATATAGCATTGTTGGTCTAATATAATTAAATCTGTATAGAACTGAATCTTACGACCTGCGTTGTAGAGTAAAACTTGGTAAAATTATAACTGGTGGTTTTTAGTGATAAAAATCGTATGACTTGGTAAAACTAGTTTAAGTATTACTTATTTATTTAGCGACCTGCGTTGTAGAGTAGAACCTGAGTCTATTATGAGTTTAGTGTGATATTGTGGATGTATAATTGCGTAAAACTACTACTGGTGATATTTTTGTGATAGACACCGTATAACTTGGTAAAACTAGTTTAAGTATTACTTCTTTGATTTAGTTTTTGGCAGAAAACAAAGAGCGAGGAGGTCATTATATGATTTCAATGCGAAGGTGCAGCTGGAAGATGTCTAATGATACATCATGCAGTAGAAGATATTACCGTGTCTGTGATAGAAGAATGTCTATACAAGAGACTTAGGTTAGATGCAAGAAATGTTGGATTGAATTTGAGTTTCTACCCACCTATGGTCGGACGTGAGGTGTAAATGACTATCTCCGATGATGTGGATTTGCGTGGTTATCTATCGTATAGTAATGAACGATGAGGTAGATGTCAATTGTTTGTGGAGATGATAAAAAGATTGGAAGAGCCTGTGGAAACGCCAGAACAGATATCGAGAGTGGGTATAAGTTCGATTGGTAAGAACTACGATGACACTGGTGAAATTGCAGCCAATGCTATAACTGTTTGTGTAGAACCATAAATGAGAGGTCATAACGGTGTAGATGATGTAATTGAACTAGAAAATGTACGTAATGAGAGGGTGGATATTGAGAGAGTGGATATTGAAAGATTGGATATTGATGAGTTTATTGAAAGTAGAGTTGTTGTAGAAAGTAGTCAGTTTATAGAGGAATGGGATGATGGTTTGGGGTTGAGATTGCATCAAGGATTTCAGAATAAGAAGTCATTGCAAGAGACACTGGATAGAGGATCATTTGGCAACAGTTTTGGGTTTAGTATAAAAAAGTTTGAACCAACACGATTGATTGTAAAATGTGATAAAAAAGGATGCAATTGGAGTACAAGAGCTTCAAGAATTAAATATACTGAAGTGTTTCGTATAAGAAAGTACACCAAGATGCATACATGCTCTCGAGCTAGACAGAGTGAGAGGGGTCACACGAAGAGGCAAGGCACACCATAATTAGTTGCATCTATTTTGGAAGAAGAAAAAAGGTTTCCATCCGTGAGAAAAAACAGACGACGTCGTGGGGCGTGACAGGAATTCCATAATTTGTAATTTAGTGATTCTTGATTCATGTATTTTATTTCTGTAAAACTTGGTACAACTTTTCAAACTTGGTACAACTTTTCAAACTTGGTATAACTGTGTAAAACTTGACCTTGTTTATGTAATTCTTCATGTTGAATCAGTGTGCACATATATGTCATAGAAGTTATATAAGTGTTAGTTTAACATAGAAACAAATCATTGTGTATATGCAAAACAATAAATATGAATAAATTATACGATTAAATATGAAATAAATTTAACAAAATTTATAATATATTGAATAATAAATGTGTAGAATAATAAAATGTACAAAAATAATTGGATACAAATAAGTTATAATTTAACAATTAGCACACCATAATACTAGTAATTTGAGGGTTACTTTCAAAATAATAACAAACTTACAAACATGAACTATCATAAATCTATTCTTAAAGAATTTAAATATACTAAACAATTATAATCATCATAATATTACGATTTACTAGGCGTACAACTAAAAATAACATGTCTTATGATATGTAATACTAAAATTAGTGTAAAACTTCAAAAGTAAAACTCTTTAGAACTTTTGTACAACCATTAACCATGTAAAACTATGTATATTTTTAGGCGAAAATGAGGAAGCCTGTGCGTGGTTGTCGCAAAAAATTTCAATTTTTTAAAAAAGTCCTAAACTTGTCCTCTATTTAACCACAAAGTCACACTTTCTCTCTCCTCCACATTTTGTTCTTCCTCCTCATTTCGTTCTTCTCCTCTCTCTCTCCTCCTCTAGGGTTTAGGCGATTTCATTTCAATTTCGATTTACCATGGTATCTGATCCATCATCTATATCCTCTGAATCATCACGTGCTGTTGAGATTCAAGAGCTGAGTGAGTACATCAGACGCACTGAACTTTTAGCGGACAGTGACTGGGGAATCACTGAGAAATGTCCATGTGTTGCCAAAATCGGCCATGAGAGCACTCGGGAACCGCGATACCAGGAGATTAAGAAGTTAAGGAGATTGTGGCTCATTTTTCCTAGTAGAAGTAGAAGACCAAGTTATCTATCTATGTATCTGCTATGTATGTTTAATTACTAACCCCCATCTTTTGCTATCTACGTACTATTGGGGACCCGTACTATTGCTATCTATGTGTGTAATATGTTTGATTGTGTGATATGTTTAATAGTTTTACCAGTTGCACCGAGTTTTACAATAGTTTTACCAAGTTTTACAAGTATAGTTGAACTCAGTTGCACCGAGTTTTACAACAATTTTACTGAGTTTTACAAGTATAGTTGGAATCATTTACACTGAATTTTACAATAGTTTTACCAAGTTTTACAAGTGTTACACTCAGTATTACACGCAGTTTCACCAGGTTTTACATATCTGGTTACCATAGTCCAATATGTCACAAAACAACATCCAATATGTCACAAAACCAACATCCAATACTACCATAAATCCAATACATAACTAAAATACTACCATAGATCCACACTAAACTCTACGTTTTGCCTTAGCTCGAGTTAATGGCGGAGTCGGGTTGTATTCTGTTGCCATACATTTACCGCCCTTCCTTTCTCTCGCGAGTTGAGATGAAACAGGAACCGCCTGCTCTAAAGATGCAACCACAACCACATTACCCTCAGCAGGGTTAATCTCCATGTTGTCTACCTCCTCAGATTCAATAGCACCTCCAACCTATACATTTATTAGTAGTTTTACACTAGTTAATTAGTAGTTTCCCTACTTATCACCCGAGTGTTGCCTAATTGTGCTTGTACATCACTATCAAACATACACGGCAATACAATGGTAAGCCCTGACTTCAAACGTTGCATCCAACTATCCACAACATGATCATTCCTAAAATCCTCATCTTCTTCTGCGATGGATGCCAACATCATCCTTTCTTCATCTGAATGTATGATGAGGATACTATCAATGTCCTGCAATGAAAGTTAACTCACATAAATATGTTAATAAATGTAAATTGTATAACTCGGATAACTAACCTTCGTTTGGCTAAGAAAGTGGTTGATTTGTGCTAGAGAGTATTCTGATGCACTAGGATTCTTGAACTTAGTATGGCATATCCTAGGACAGTCTGAACATGCAGGAGGATATTCTTCTCGGCAGTTAATACTATCTAGTTATACATAGTATTACTTCATCTGAAACGCCGCCAATCATCATAATCCCAATCAACTACTAACCATTTCACATATCAACCCGGTTTGTAAAATCACTTTAGTTAAACCCAGTATTACGATATTGTATGACTATCTAGTTGTTCACATTATTACTTCATATGCATTTGTATTATGTCCAAAAATTGATACATACCATTGTGTCATCTTCTTTTTCGTTATGTCCCTCACTTTCATCGCTTTTCTCATCATCTCCTTCACTCTCTTCTCCATTCTACAATGAAAAGTAAACACTATATAACTGTATAGCTATCTAGTTGTTCACAGTATTAGTCTTTCTTCTCCAGCGTCTTCTTCTCCGTCGTTCTCTTCTCCGGCGTTCTCTTCTCCGACATTCTCTTCTCCAGCATTCTTTTCTCCGACCACCGGGATTTCTTCTAGTGGTTCCTTTACAACCGGAGCTTTGTTTCTTCTCTTCACCGTCCACCGAGTTCTAGCCTTAAACTGTTAACGGAGCCGTCGAATCTAGGTTTTGGGTCGTGGGTCGTGGGTCACTTTCAATAACGCAACCTTCTTCTTTCCCCTGCTCTCCCGCAACAGTTTAGGGAAAAAAGTTTTGAAATCAGATAAGTGAGAGATTGGGGAGGATTACGAGTTTGTGACAAAAGAATTGAGACGGTAAAATTGTACAATCACATTATTTGGCAATTAAAAATATATATAAAAAATTTGTATTTGACTGATGGTGTTTTGAGAAATTTCTGCTTCAAAATGGACTTGTAGACAAAACTCCTAGATAAAGTAGATCCAGCAAAGCTGAAAACTACATTTCTCGATGCTGGGAACTCTTCTGTTGGAGTTGATAAAGTCGATAAGCCAAAGAATCAGGATGGAAAGGGAATCATAGCTAAATAATCAAAAGCTGAGTATGTAAAGGTGAGTATGTTCAAGTGGAGTCGTTGTAAATTTACGGCAACGGATTCTTGTACAGCTTTTAAGTCTGTCAATTTCTTGCATTTTTTTAAACTTGAAGAACAGACAGATACTATGTTTTATCTGTCAAACAATACAGCAGTGTATAAACCTTACTTAGGAGTTTCTTGGCAAGCAACAATGCGATCCAAATCTGCTTGAGAGTCACTGCTCTTACAAACTACACAGTGAACAACATTCCACCACATCCCTGTTTTTGGAACAAAACCATGATTTACCATTTGCCTCAAAACCCAGTTCAATTCTGCAACCGATTTCGTTTCGCAGAGCCCTAGTACCATCTTCTTGTACGATAGGAAACTGGGTCTCATACCCCATGCAACCATCTGGCTCATCATCTCTTTAGCTTCCAAGTTCCTCTTTTTATCCAAAAGGCCATACAGCACCTCCTGATACGTCCCAGGATTTGGTTCACAACCCTTTAGCTTCATTCTAATCAACAAATTAATTCCCTCTTCAACTCTACCTTTCTTCCTAAGACCTGAGATCAGAATGTTAAACGTGATAGTGTCTGGTTCGACTCGTTCCTTCTCCATCCTCTCTAATAATTTAAATGCTTCGTCGAACTTGCCCTTATTACAGAAACCACGGATTAAAGGTGAAAACGTCATCACATTAGGCCGTGATTTTTGTTTAGGAAATTCGTCGAGCATTTGGAGTGCAGCATCCAGGTTCCCACTCTCACACAGTGCTTTGACGAGTATATTCAAGCAACAAGCATCGATTTCAACACCCAACATAGGAGCACTCACAAATATCTTATGAATCTCATCGAACAGCTTCGCGGAAACAAGTAAGTTTAAAATGAAATTGAAGCTTTTAGCGCTTGGCCAGCATCCAAAATCCGGCATACCAAACAGAATCTCGATTGCTCGGTTGATTCTTCCGGCTAAATTCCCATAAATCCTCATCAAACTGTAGAAGAACTCTTCCGAGAAACGGCATCCTTTCTCAAGTCTTATAGTTCTCATTACCTCTTCGATTTCATCAAACATTTTAGCTTGTCCGAGCTTGTTGATCACAAGGGCATAGAGGGATTCTGTCGGTTGATAATCTTTCCGTTTAGAGTAATATTTGTAAGCCGGCATCAGGAAGCTCGGATCTTTGACACTTTCGAAGATTTTCAAAACCTCATTTGGGGCTAACCAGTCCTTGTGCCTTAGTTTGGCGAGTTTATCGACACCGGCGAATGCTAGCGACGACCTATATTTATCAGAAGATGATGATAATGATGAGAGAAGTCGAACAGCAGAAGAAGAAAGTGATTGGCTTCTTCTGGGATTTGAATGCGATGCTGCATACAGAACAAGCCGCAGAATCATTGTTACTCTGCCTGAAGACAGAATCTGCCAACTGAAGAAAGAAAGGAATCAATTGCTCATATGCTCCTTTTGGTCGAATCAATGGCTCATATATTCTTTCTGGTCGAAACAATGATTCATATACTTCTTTTGGTCGACTCAGTCTACATTTTCATATACTTTCCTTATGTTTTTATCAAGTGAATGACTTTTTACCATAACAAAAATTAATATAGTTACATATCCAACTAGTCAAAATCCATCCATTTTATAATCTAATTAGATATATTTCGGGTCAAAAAACAATTAGACAAAACCATTATTGATAATCGCTTTAAAAAATTTTAAACCAATAGTTCATGATAAACCACAAATATTAAAAATCCTTAAATTTTTAAAAAATATATTTCTTAATTTATATTATTTTCGTCACTTAAATTCTTCCTTTATTTTTCATTTTTATATTCAAATCACTTTGAAAAACATGAATATTGCTATTATCAAGTGTTAAACTTGAATATTTCTTATTATATTTATAATTTTAATGCAAACATGATGAAAACAAGTAGCAAATGATAATAAACGAAAAAACAAGCTTTATGCTGTAAATTTTAGGTTCCAGGAAGAAAATAAATGATAAAATACCATTTTGCCTTTCATTTAAATTATATATAAAAATGACTTAAATGAAACTTGTGTGGTTTGAACCATGGTATCTAACATAATAAAAAACACCAAAACCACTATACTAGCTAAATAACTCTATTGATTATAGACAATATGTAATATATAAATGTTTGTGAGGAAAATTTTGGAGGGAAACATAAATATCTGGGGTGGGCTTCCTTTAATATTACATCAAAAATTAAAAAAATTGGAAGATATAGAAAAATAGAATTTAGGATTAGGGTATAGATAGAGTATAGTGTTTTCAAAATTTTATATTTTTGTTAGTTTTACGAATGTGAAAATTACATTTGTTTGTTTGTACAAAAGAATTTATGTAGTTGCAGTATATTTCATTACAATTCATGTATTCATTCTTTGTTATTTAATTTAACTACATATTTTGGATTTTAGTATCTTTAATATCAACAAAGTCGTAACAAAAGTGTATGGTGTTTTATGTGGAAATTCTTGTGAAAATCCTTACAAAAAAAATATTGTTTAACTTCATTATAAGAACTTGTCTTTTTAGTTTATGTATCTCTTCATATTGATACTCATCACTTAAAGTTCACAAAAAGAGTATGAAATGAGAGAATCATAGTATCAAATGAGTGAGGTATAGTTGTATGAGTTTTACTTAAATTGTAACTTTCTAATTACATATATATATATATATATAGATAGAGAGAGAGATGGTGTCTCTCAACGGTACACATCAACCTTGTAGAGAATTGTAGTGTTAAGACATGTTATTTATCATTATAAAAAATTATTCTTTAAAATCTTTCACTTTTTAGAGAATTGTAGAGTTGACACATGTCATATATTATTGAGATTAGTCTCTAAATCACAATAATAAACTACCCAACTAAGCTATACTATTTTATCATATACATTTTTAATAATTGTTGTGATAGTAAAATATGTATGAAGATTTGTTTAAAATGGATCTTTCAAATTTTACATTCGTACTTACGTTAAAAGTTTTATTCAGATTTAAATATTAATCAGATTAAGTTTGTTACATATTATATTGGTACTAACGTTATAAGTTCATTCACATTTAATTATTAATTATGTTGGATTTGTTACACATTAGATTTTTTGTTCATATTTTCTTATTCATAAATCGAATTTTTTAAAAGTTCAAATAATTTGAAGCAAAATTAAATTTTTAGAATATATACTTTTAATATAATTTGATTTTTAGAAAGAGATTTTTTTTAAAGTAAATGTTGAATAGTTTTAAGTCTAGATGTTTTAAAAATAAAAAAACAAATAAATTTATTTTTAAATTGGTGAAAATAAATAGAATTAGGAAACTAAATAAAAATATATATATTTAGTGTTGCTTTTTGAGAGACCCACTTTTTTGAAAAGCTAACTTTAAAATATTTTTTTAATATTCAAATTTCTGGGGGACCTACTTTTGGGATACCAATTTATTTGGTTCAGTTTTTTGGTTTAAAGAAAAATGTATTCTTTCTAACCAATTAAGAATAATTTGGGTATTGCAAGTTTCTTAAAAAAAAGAGGAGTACCATATATCAGAGAGTAGTATGTGAGGCTAGAGTAAAGACAGATCGTATTATATGGGATGATGACCCTTATATACTCTTTTTGGACCTTTGATCACTCTAAATCCTCATATACTCTCGTTAAGTGAATGACTCTTTACCCAAAAAAAAGTTAATATATTTACATATCCAACCAGTCAAAACCCACCTATTTTATTATTCAATTGGATATATTCCGGGTCAAAAGCAATTAGACAAAACCATTATTGATAAGCGTTTTAAAAATCATTAAACCAATGATTCATGAAAATAAAAAATATTAAAATTCTTAAATTCTAAAAAATAATATTTTTAATTCATATTCTTTTCATCACTTAAATTTCTTCCTCTGTTTTTAATTCTTACATTCAATTCAGGTTGAAAATATTGAAAATTGCTATTATCAAGTGCTAAACTTGAATTTCTCTTAGTATATCTATAATTTTAAGTGCAAACATGATGAAAAAGTAGAAGATGATGAAAAACAAAAAGACGGTCGTAGTCAAGGTTCATACTGTAAATTTTAGGGTTTTGGGAAGAAGAGGAAGGGTAAATAACCATTATACTCTTCATTTAAGTTGTATGTAAAAAAATGACTTAAATGAGACTTGTGTGGTTTGAATCATGGTTTTTAACATAATAAAAGACACTGAAACCACTACACTAGCTAAATAACTCTATTGATCATATACAATATTTAATATATAAACGTTTGAGAAGGAAATTTGGAGGAAACATAAATATCTGGGTGGTATTGGAGGTGGATACGAGATCTCACTTCCGTACACAAGAACAATCAATAACCAGAAAACTATTAAGTTGTGAACTCGGCTAGGTGACATCTCAACTCTTGATTAACAACTCGAAAGGATCCCTACCCGGGGGATCATTGGACGAGAAGGAAGGAAATTCATCGCTAAAAAGAAAAAGAAGTTTTCCTATTTCGGATAAAAAAAACTTCTGAATATCTAGCAAGAATCTTTCCATTTACTTGCGAATCTAAAAAAATGTAATTTTTTCTATTTTTAAGAAGTTGTAACTGCCTCTATGATCTATAAATAGGGGTGGAAGTCCTTAAAAAAAGTATCTTTTTGGCCACTTTGGAGTTCAAAAGCAATAAGAATTCAACCTGATCATCTCTACCTCGGGCAATATGTTCTCTTCTCTCTGAATTTGGTCTGATGTCTTGCCCGTCTTCCCTCTAATTCTATCAGAGCTTGATTTAGAATAAGTTGTGCTAATCCTACCCGAACAGGTGGGCTCCCATTTATTTTAAAACAAAAACTAAACAAATTTGAAGGTAGAAAAAAAATTGAATTTAGGGTTTAGGGTATAGATATGGTATAGAGTTTTCAAAAATTTCATCTTTGTTAGTTTTACGAGTGTAAAAATTACATGTGTTTGTTTGTAAAAAATGAATTTATGTAGTTGTAGTATATTTTATTACAATTCATGTATTCATTCTTTGTTATTTAACTTAACAACATATTTAGGATTTTGGTATCTTTAACATCAAAAAGGTCTTAACAAAAGTGTATGATATTTTATGTGAAAATTTGTGATAATCCTTAAAAGAAAAAATATTATTTAACTTCATTATAAGAACTTGTCTTTTTAATTTATATATCTCTCCATATTGATACTCATCAATTAAATGTTACAACAAGGGTATCAAATAAGAGAATCATAGTATCAAATTAGTGGATAATAGTTGTATGAGCTTTATGTAAATTGTAACTTTCTAATTATATATAGGGATGATGTCTTTCAACATGACACATCAAGCTTTTAAAGAATTGTAGTCTTGACACATGTCATTTATCATTTTCAAAAATTACTTTTTAAAACCTTTATCTTTTTAGAGAACTGTAGAGTTGAAACATGTTATATATTATTCAGATTAGTCTATGAATCATAATAATAAACTACCTAACTAAGTTATACTAATTTTATCATATAACTTTTCAATAATTGTTGTGATAGTAAAAATATGGACAAAAGTTTGGTTTGCATTGGATCTTTCAAATTTTGAATTGGTACTAACGTAACTAGTTTCATTCAGATTTAATTATTGATTAGATTGAGTTTGTTATATATTGAATTGGTACCGACGTTATAAGTTTTATTCACATTTGATTATCAATTATATAGGATTTGTTACACATTAGATTTCTTGTTTATATATTTTTATTCATAAGTGAAATATCTACAAATTCAAATAATTTGAAGTAAAATTAAATTTTTAAAAAACATATTTTTAATATAATATCATTTTTAGAAAAAGATTTTTTTAAAAGTAAATGTTGAATAGTTTTAAGTATACATATTTTAAAAATAAACAATCAAATAAATTTATTTATAAATTGGCAAAAAATAATTTGAATTAAGAAACTAATATATATATATATATTATCTAATATTGTTTTTTGAGGGACCCACTTTTTTAGAAAACTAAATTTAAAATATATATTTAATATTTAGATTTTCGGGGGATGAATTTTTGGAAAGTCAATTTATTTGGCTCAGCTTTTTTGACTAGAGAAAAATGTATTTTTTCTAGGGGCAATTGCAAAAACGCCTTTAAAAGAAGGAAAATTTCATCAGTGCCCCTGTTTTGAGACATTTTCAAAATCTGCCCCTTCTTCCTTGAAAAAGACAAAAATACTCTCTTCTTTTTTATGCTTCACATCAACAAATATCTGAAGGTGAAAAAACCCTTCTCTCTCTATTCGCGATTCTCTGCAATCTCTCTCCAATCTGCCATTTCACGATACAAGCAAGGAATTTTCGATTTCTCTAAAGGTATTGTATTCCGATTTCTGAAGAATCTCTTCTCTCTACTCGCGATTCTCTGCGATCTGATTTGATTCTCTCCAATATGTGATTTCACGATATAAGCAACGATTTTGTTTATTATTTTTTGATTCTGATTTGTTTATTTTGTTTATTAGTTCATATCTTCAATTTTCAAACATTTGAGCTTAGTTTTTGTGATATTGAACTTAGATTCTCAAATTTATTTGAGATCTTAAGGACTTTAGAGATATGAAAGTTTAGGATTCTCAGATATATGAGATTTGAGGTTTTTAAACTCGAAATCAGCTTTGAGATCGATTTAGGTAAAATTTCAGAACGTAAGGTTTGCTTTTAGCTGACAAACTGGTTGATTTTGATGCTTTTCTCGAATTTATAAGGTACTTATAAAACAAAAAGTATAAGGTGTTTTACAATTTTTGAGATTAAAGATAGGGTAATGAGATTCTAAGATTGAAGTTTACAAGTAAGACTTTTATCAAGGGAATCAATATATGATCGAATTCAGTGATTGATATATGAGAAGCTCAAATTTTAATTTTATAAGGTTGATTATAAATTCTTATAAAAATTCAGATTTCATCAATTTTATAAGTTTGTGATTTATAGGCTCAAAGGCTGATTAATTTTCATGATTTTTGTAATTCGGTCTGTGATTTGGGATTTAT
>OVBA01006779.1:0-16148 GCA_900406435.1 Lepidium aucheri
CGTGGTGGTTCTTCGTCATCGGGATCTGCTGGAGCATCTACTTCTGTCCCGAAGACACAGTCACAGAGAATTTTATAAAAATATTATAAATTTTATAAAATTAAATTTTAAATTTAAAACAATTCTAAAATTTTAATTTGAACAAAAAATTTTAACTAAATTATTTTTTTTATAAAAAATTATCCAATTTTGTCCCTATTTGCTTGTAAACTGTTTCGTCCATATTTAATTGTAAAATATTTTGTCACGATTTACTTGTAAACATATCGTCCTTAATTTTTTTTAAAACTAATCGTCCTTAATTCGTTGTAAAATAATCCTCTCTAATTCGTTGTAAAATAATCCTCTCTACTTCGTTGTAAAATAATCCTTGTTAAATCATTGTAAATATTACAACGAATTTACATCGTTTGCTTTACAATGACTTTACAACGACGCTTGTAAGATTTACAACGATTTTACAACGAACCTTTTACGACGTAATTACAACGAAAACACGCGCTTGCAAAATTACCAACACTTTTACAAGGAAAGACTTATTACGACGATCAGTTTATGAGGAAAGTCTGTTCGTCCCTAATTCGTTGTAAACATAGTGTCTTCTTGTAGTGAATGTTGTTCCCTCGTATATGCAGTGGCTTCCTTTCACATATTTCTGGTAAATCTAGTCTTGATTTTAGACTGTCTTTTGTTTTTTTCTGTACATTCATAACTATGTTGGTGGAATTATCAAACGCATAATGTGCATGACGTCTAATTAGTGTCGAAGGAGATGATTCTTCCAATACTAACAACTCCCAGAAAATATTGTTCTTATGCTAGTTATGGTACACCCCAACACCATCGACAGAGTAATGTCCATTTCCTCCATATCTCGCAGTTGACTCAGCACCATAATCTCTTAGCTACATTAATATTTGTGCGCTGTTGGGTTCCAGCGATGGACTATACAATACTTTCTTGTTTTTAGTAAACAGTGATCTACTATGCTGATATGGATAATCCATAGGAAGAAAACGTCGGTGGCAATCAAACCAAGATGTCTTCCATCCATGCTTGAGCTAGAATGCTTCAGTTTTATCTTGACAGTGAGGACAAACCAATCTCCCATACGTGGACTAACCTGATACCATGCCATAAGCTGGAAAATCACTAATGGTCCACATCAACACCGCTTTCATCTGAAATTTAGAGCAGTGGAAACGTCATAAACTGTGGTACTACTCTCCCATTATTGATTCAATTTGTAAATAAGCGGTTGTAAAACTACATCAAGCAATCTATGTGTATGATGGGGCCCTGGTATTAGAACTAATAAAAATAAGAACTATGCCTTCATACTCAACGCTGGTTGCAGATTATAGAGCATTACAATCACCGGCCAAACTAACTACGGTCTCCCATGTTACCCAAACAGATTAAACTCATCTGTGGAAAGCCCAAGATATACATTCCTTGGTTCTTTGGAAAATTTGGGATATACTATTGGAAATGTTTCCATGCCTTTGCGTCTAATGAGTGGCGCTCTGACTGATATAACCTTGTAAGCTTGTCTGCTAATGGTAAATATCACATCCTCTTATATGGGACCCAAGTCCTCCTATCTGTGTCCTAGAATCGTGGTTTATGACAAAAACAACAACGGATCTCGTTCGAATCCTGTCTCTAGAAGATGCAATTGTCTACACAAGTATTTATCATCTAATATGGTAATCCAAGACCGGTATCTAATTTCTGGATTTCGTTGAACAATGTCACGTATGTGTTGTCAGGAGAAAGAAGCTTTCTGAAAATGACCAGCAAATGAGTCGACACAACTCTCTGGTAAATTATAATCTGTTTTGATATTCATTAGTTCAGTTGCGGTCTACAATGGTGACACATCACCACTGCAACCACTATACAATATCTTCTTCGCTGCATCTAACATACTAAAATAATTGCGTGCATCGACATTTAGTTCTTCACCCCTATTTCTAGCCTCAG
Source organism: Lepidium aucheri (assembly GCA_900406435.1). Taxonomy (NCBI): domain Eukaryota; kingdom Viridiplantae; phylum Streptophyta; class Magnoliopsida; order Brassicales; family Brassicaceae; genus Lepidium; species Lepidium aucheri. The sequence goes on from OVBA01006779.1 coordinate 1,987, forward strand.
TAAAAACCGGAACATCCTCCCTAAATGCATCGTTAACCATTTGAAATGTGTGGTCATTGTTTTTCACAGAGGCTGTTGTTTTCACACCTAAACCACTTATACCGCTAGTGCCAAAAATAACATCTATTTCTTCATCTACTACGTTGCTTAATTTCTCACCTATACCAGCATTACCAACTCCGCTATAACTGTCGAAGTTAACATTCGAACCATCTTCTCCATGAAAATATCATATTTTGTAACTTAGAAAAATATCTATATGGTAAATATGACTGTAAATCTTTTAAACAGGCATATATTTCATATTCTGCCATTTTATACACGAACAATACATCTTACCCATATGGAGCGGTAAAATCTGATACGCTGCAAAATTCATAAAAATTTTCAACCCGGCAACATACTTTCTATTAAATCCCCATTGCTTCATCAATACATGGTTCGTCCATCCAAGATCAGAAATTTGAGTTTGACATTGTAAATTTTGAGGTGAATGAAGAACTGTGTGATGGAAAGAATTGAAACTCGTAGAGATTTATGAAGGAAAATTTCTGATGGCTTCCCACGGTTACCTAATTTTTGGTTAAAAACTGTGATGTCTCATGCAACACATGTTGTAAATACTTCCATAGCCGTCGGTTTCTGTCTATTATTGGACTGATGGAACCCGACAAGTTTTATTTCCGGATTAGAAAAATTAAAACTACAAAACTCATTGGTTTCCGTCGGTCCAATAATCAACGGTAAGCCATGAGTTTTATTTCCAGATTAAACAAATTAAAAGTTTTAAAATTACAATTCTCGTCAGTTATTGTCGCTTCAATAATTGACAAATTTTATTTCCAGTTTAAAATTTAAACAAACAATAGAATTACAAAACCTGTCGGTTTTCAGCGGTCCGATAATTGATTGAAACCGATGGATTTTATTTCTGGTTCAAAAAACAAAAAAAAAATGAAAATTATAAATCATGTCGGTTGTTGTCGGTTATCGGACCAACAAAAACCGATGAGACTTTTTTCTGAATTAAATTTTTAAAATTAAATTAAATTATAATTACCATTGATTTTCGTCGGTCCAATAAGCAACGGACACCAATGAGATTTATTTCCAAATTAAATCTTGAGGTCTAACTTGTGATTTTGAATCACTAAAAATTTAAACATATTTAAAAATATGTGGGATACTTAAAATAGCCGATTACATCCATAAACAAAAAATATTACAATCTTTAATATTTATATAATAGGATATATAATTAAAATATACAATATTAAATATATCATATAATTGGCTTGTTGGATTTTTCAATTGAACAAAGTCCTCATAATTTCGAAATCAAAGTTTTTCAAAGGATTTTCAAGAAAAATTTATGATAAGAGACTTTATAATTCTTATTGCAATCTTGAACATTAAAATTGCATATTTCAATAAGATTTCCTTCACATATCCTTCATAGAACCTTCAATTGTATTTTCATGTATTAGAATAATTTAATAATAAAATATATAAAAAAGTTTAGGAAAATAAATTAAAATATTCACCTTTCTCGTCAAGTAGGAGAGAATTCATCCCTATAGTATTTTTTGTATTAGAATAAAATTTAATAATAAAATATATATTTTTGGTTGTGTTGTTGTTTTGATGAAAAATTATGAGAGAATTCATTCTTTTATATAAAGGTGAATATTTATGATTGTTTAAAAAGATTTAGAGTTAAGATGATATTAACGTATTATAAAAGATTACATGTTAACGTTAGAATTAGAAACAGTGAGAATTTTTAAAATACCTTTTTTGATATGTTTTTTTCAAAACTAACCCTTTGTTTTGGAAATTGAGAGAGAGAAATAGACATGAAGAGTCACTTTTTGAAAATGTACATTTTATATATAGTCCTCCCAGGACCGTCTTTCTTGCAGAATACTTTCTCTTGTAAACAAGAAAACTCGTTCAAGAGGGGACCGATTTCTTGGAGATCTTTAAATATATCGTTCGACCTTCTAATGAGAATTGACGTCTTTGCACGAGCATTTTATCCGTAAAATAGAAGCAGAAAGACAAAGAACTGCTTCTTCAGGACATATCAAAAAGAGTATTTTCTAAATTCCTCTTAAAAGTATTTAAATTATACTAAAAAATAAGAGTGATTTTGAAAAATATCCTTTTTGACATGTTCATTCTCAAAAATGCTGCATCATACCTATTTTTTGTCTCAATTTTTTTTAAAATGATACCTTTTGTGAAGAACATGTAAAAAAATGTACTTTTGAAATCATCTAAAAGATGATTGTGTTATTCTGTTTGATGAAAAATTATGAAAGAGTTGATTCCTTTATATAAAGAAGAGTATATCCAATTCTTTTTGAGTTTATGATTTTTTCAAAAGGAAAAAAATTTGAATCGTTTTGGTTTATGACTAACTTCAATGATTTTTTGTCTATTGTTTTTAGGAAAAAGGTTTTTTTTGTATATTTGTAATTTTAGACTTTTCCTTTTGTTAATTATTATCAATTTTATCAATTAACAAAAAGAAAATTCTGTTAATTTTATTAATCTGTCAATTTTTCTTTTTGTTAATTTTGTTAATCTGTATTTTTGTTTTTTTTTTACCAACAATTTTGTTCATCTGTTTTGAAAATATTTTTTTTCACTTAGGGGTTTATCTATACTATTAAAACAGAAAAACACATTTTTTTGTTCACTTTGCTCCTAGGTAAAATTTACATGTAATGTCATTGTCTTTTAAAGTTATTCCAAATCTTCATTAAAGGTATTTTAGTCAAATAATATATGTAAATTATGATTAAAATTGAAATCAATATAAAATCAAAACCAAATCATAAAATATCTTTTTAAATAAAAATTAATAAAACTTTCCTCTTAAATATATTCCAAAATATTAGATTTTATTATAGAAATCTTATGCAAAATTTTTTTTAGATATGTACATATTTATAAAAGTGAATATTATAAAGCTAAGGTTCAAATTAACGGCAATTATTTTTTAATTTACAAAATGAATATTTAACTTTAATAAAAATTAATAATATTAAAATTAGATTGATATTTTTTTCAATTTAATAAAAAAGGTTAAATATTAAAATTATTCAATATTTATATTTTTTGTTTATATATTGAACGGGTTGGGATTACTATTTTGTTGGAACCGGATTTAGCATAGTTGGTATTAAAACGGTGGTTCCTGATTAAAAGAGTACGGAAAAATGGGCAAGGATACTTGTTGATTCGAACGAGAGTAAGAGCTTAGTTAACTGAGTAATAGGATTGGTGAAGGCCGAATTGGTATTCTTATTAAACTTCGAATGTCCAAAAGAAGATCCTCCTTACAGAAGGATTGCACCTCTATTTATAATTTATAGAGGCGGTTTACATGTGTAGAAAATAAAGGAAGATTTACATATCTCGTTGATAAGATTGAATCTGTTAAGATTCAAGCTAGATTTGCGGAAGTTTTCCATATCAGAATAGGAAAACTCCCGTTTATTGTATGATAACGTGTCATCCGACTTCCCTTCAGGTTCTTAGAACCTTCCGAGACGAGACATTTTGATGAGTCACATATCTTATCCGAGTTGAAGACTTAGTGTTTGCAACCGTGTGGTTCTTTTATATTCAACACATTGTTCTCGATGGACCGAAATAGGATCTCGGATCCACCTCCAACACTTGTCGCCCCCAGACTCGGAAAATTCTAGTGCTGAATTTCCGAGTCGGAAAGGTTGTTTTATCTTCAAGAATCTTTTGAACGAGCGTTCTACCACTATTGTGATTTCTTCATGTTCTATCATGCGTTTTCTTGATGATTTCGTCGACTTCCTTGCCGTGAACACATGTAAGCAAGACTCAATTTGAACTTCTTTAGTAAAGTTATTTACCGATTTGTGTGTAGAAAGCACTCTTTTCTTTTAGGCGGCGTGCAGCCCATCTGTCTTCTAACATTTCATGATCGATGATATAGGCTAAGATTTCATCTCGTTAGTCTATTTTCTGCTCGGAGTTATGTTTGGCGTCTGCCATCTCGGAATCAGAATCTTCTCGGACTTCATCTATTGCTGAGACTAGTTCCATATCTCCTTTTGGTAGGCTTATGCTTGGCCTATCTATGCTTTCTACTGGGATGATTTGTCGTTGGACAGGATCCGTTATTGATGCAAGAGCGACAAGGGCGTCGACAAAAGTATTCTTGGATCTTGAGATTTTGTTGATTCAGAATTTTAATTCCTTGGTTATCTCCTTTACCACGCAGAGATAAGCTTACATTCTATCGTTCTTTGTATCATACCCTCCATTCACTTGATTGACAAAGAGTTGGGAGTCGCAATAAAAACTGATGTTAGTGGCTCCGACTTCTTTAGCCAATTTTATTCCCGCAATTAACGCTTCGTACTCTGCTTTGTTGTTTGAAGCTGGGAATGCAAGCCAAAAAGTCTGTTCCATGACTTCTCCTGTGGGGCTTTCTAACCTGATTCCCACTCCTGAGCCATGTTGTGAAGAAGATCCGTCTACGTAGATCTTCCACGTTTGGTTTTCTTCTAAGCTCAAAGGCTTTAATTCTGGTGATAGCTCAATTATGAAGTCGGCTAGGACCTGTGACTTCACACTTGTTCGTCCTTTGAATTTAATATCATACTCGCTCAACTCTATTGCCCATTTCGTTAGTCGTCCTAACTGGTTTGAACTGTGTAGTATTGTGCGCAAAGGGTGATTCGTTAACACTATGATGGTGTGTGATTGAAGTAAGGGTGTAACTTCCTTGCTGAGGTAACCACTGCTAATGCGAGTTTCTTTGTAGTTAGATATCGGGACTCAGCTCCGTCCAATGACTTGCTGATATAAAAGATTGGATACTGAGTTCCTTTGTCATCTTGAACTAGTACGCCACTAACTGCTGAGGTAGAAACCGTGATGTACAAGTACAATGATTCACCATGTTCTGGCTTAGCAAGTATTAGGGGAGTTGAAAGATATTCTTTCAGTTCGGAGAAGGCGTTCTCAAAGCTTTCATCCCATTTGAATTCTTTATTTCCACGTAATAAGTTGTAGAATAGGAGACATTTGTCTATCGAGCGCAATATGAAGCAATTTAGGACAGCTATTCGTCCTGTCAATCTCTGAACTTCTTGCTTATTCTTTGGAGAAGGTAGCTCTTGGATTGCTGTGACTTGTTCTGGTTTTCTTTGATTCCTTGTTGAGTGACTAGTATCCGAGGAATTCCCCTAACGTAACACCAAAGGTGCATTTTGCCGGATTGAATTTCATCTGATACTCATTCAGAGTTTTGAAGCAACGGGCCGAATAGTCGACATGGTCTTCTACCCTTAACAACTTTACTAGCATGTCGTCAATTTATACTTCCATGGTTTGCCCGAGTTGGTCGGCAAACATTTTGTTTACGAGGCGCTGATAGGTAACTCCGACGTTCTTTAGCCTGAATGGCATTACCTTGTGGCAATAAGTGCCTCGCTCCATGATGAACGATGTATTTCTTTATCGTCAGGATGCATTTGGATCTGGTTGTATCCCAAGAAGGCATCAATAAATGAGAGGAGCTCATTGCAGTTTGTCGCTTTGACAATTTGGTTAATGTTTGGCAAGGGATAGCTATCTTTTGGACACGCTTTATTGAGATCGGTGAAGTCTACGCAGACTCTCCACTTTCCGTTCTTTTTGGGAACAACCACCAGATTGGCCAGCCATTTCGGGTATTGACCTTGGTGATTGATCTGATTTCAATCAGCTTCTTTACTTCTTTGATCACGGCCTTTATTCTTTCTGGCCCAAGCTTTCTTCTGTTCTGCTTTATTGGCTTGAACATCTGATCAATGTTTAGTCTATGACTTGTGATTGCCGGATCAATTCCAGGCATATCACTTGATTTCCATGCGAATGTCGCCACGTTCTCTTCAAGGAGTTGTATTAGCTTTTCCTTAATAAGTTTTCTTAGGTCGACTCCGATGCTCACGCACTTTGTTGGATATGCCAAGTCGATGTTAACAAGCTCGATAGTTGAATGATAGGGCTTCTCGAGAGCGGGAGGTTTGGTAAGCGCTTTGCTCCCTATTGACGCCGTAATCATGCATGACCTTTTTCTTAACTTGAACTCGGCGATGAAGCAAGTTCTGGCCATCTTCTGATCGCCCTTAAGAGTGTAGACTCCTTCATTTATTGGGATCTTAACGCATTGATGATAGCTTGATGGCATGGCTTTCATCCCGTGTATCCAAGGCGTTCTTCAGATCATGTTGTAGATGGATGGTTTATCTACAACGAGTAGCTTGATCCATCTCGTGAGTTCAGCAACTCACATAGCTAACTTCACCGTTCCGATCGCATTGATTGTGCTTCCATCAAACGAGGTCAAGAATCTGTCCACGGGTTTTAGATAGACATCTGGCAGTGCCATTTTATCGAGAGTCTCTTTGAAGATGAGATCTACCAAGATCCCAGTGTTAATGAGAATTCGTGAAACATCACAGTCTGCAACTCAGAGTTTGATAACTATGGGATCGTTGTGTGGGAAGCTAACTCCTTTGGTGTCTTCCATGGTGAAAGTGATCACCGAGTCTACGACATGCATGCATTCCTGGATGGGCTCTTGGTTGACTGAGGCGACTACTTTTTGCTTATACTTTTTGATTGAGCGTATAGTATCGCCGCAAAACTATAATCTACCCATGATTACACCAACGATAACTCGTGGACCTCTAGATCCGTCGTTGTCTAATTCTAGCTTTTGCCGCTTTGCTAGTTCAGAAGCGTACACTTTTGGACTCGCCGATTTGAAAGCGACTTCTCGTTGCTCAACTTCTTTCCGTTTCTTTGCTTTATACCTCTGGGTTTCTTTTTCCGAGACCTCTAATTCTCCTTTGCTAAATTTCTCAGCAAGAAATTCTTGCAGCTTTTTGCATTTCGCAGTTGAATGACCTGTTTTCTTGTGGAAACCACAATATTTGTTCCGATTGTAGGTGTTGTTGAATGATTTATCTCTGGGGCTATTATTCTTCCCAACTCGGAAAGCGATTGCCGAGTTTGCCTTGCCTTTATTGTGCTACCTAGGCTCATAGTGCGTCTCTTTTTGCTCCTTGACTGCTGAATTCCGCTGCAGACTCTGGTTTTGTGAGATGATTTGTTTTTCCTCTACATATTCGGCATGTCTAGCTGCCTTGCATAAGGCATCAGAGATTGTATTGGGCCTATTAAGAAAAAGGTTCCGTTTTAACGCCTTGTAAGACACCATTCCGGTTTGGAGGTATTTGATTGCCATATCGTCACTAACTTTGGCCTTGGTTAGTATTTTCTTGAAGCGTCCGAGATATGACTTTAAGGGTTCGTCAAAGCTCTGCCTCAAAGATCTCAGTTCAGCAGTTGAGGTGTCCTGGTTGACAAATAGAGCATATTGGTGGCAATAGTCGCGGTGCAAATGGTGAATTCTGCGCCTGAGCTAGGATCCTGACTATCTCGAGTGCCAAGCTAGTAGCTTGATGGAATTTGGACTTGATGTCAGCCATTATCTTTAATACGGTGGCAACATCCAAAGTCACTTGGTTTTGCTGTCTTGTTGCGTTCGGTACGGTGGAGTGATCTTGTACCGAAGTGGCGGCCGGTTGTGGACTTGGAAAGTCCCGGAATAGTGTTCTCTGAACACTAGCCAATGCCATAGCGCACAGTCTGCTGACTTGAGTAGCTGGGAGACTACTCTCGTTTAGATGGGATTCGAGCCGATCAAACCTCTTGGTGTTTCTTCGATCAGAAGCTTCTTGTTGTGCGATCAGGTTACGCACTAAAGTCTTGAGCATTGGTGATCCCAGTGGTGGCGGTGAAAGGTCTTCATCCTCCCGAGTTTCTTGTTAACTCTCCTTCTGAGTCTGGGTTGTGTCCATTCTCAATCCGTCTGCTGGATTGGTGTGTTCCGGAGGGAAAGGTTCCCTCCTTTCTGGTGAGCTTATGGTTAGTTCTCCGTCCACCATATTCCTAGTCTCAGATTTTTGTCTTACCTTTGTGAAGATGTCCTTCGATATCTTCCCCATATACGGCACCAAGTATTGAAACCGGGTTTAGCACGGTTGGTACTAAAACGTTGGTTCCTGATTAAAAGAGTAGGGAAGAATGGGCAAGGACACTTGTTAATTCGAACGAGAGTAAGAGCTCAGTTAACTGAGTAATAGGATTGGTGAAGGCCGAATTGGTATTCTTATTAAACTTCGAATGTCCAAAAGAAGATCCTCCTTACGGAAGGATTGCACCTCTATTTATAGTTTATAGAGGCGGTTTACATGTGTAGAAAATAATGGAAGATTTACAAATCTTGTTGATAAGACAGAATCTGTTAAGATTCAAGCTAGATTTGCGAAAGTTTTCCATATCATAATAGGAAAACTCTCGTTTATTGTATGATGATGTCTCATCCGATTTTCCTTCAAGTTCGTAGAACCTTTTGAGATGAGACATTTTGCCGAGTCGAATATCTTATCCGAGTTGAAGACTTAATGCTTGCAACTGGGTGATTCTTTTATATTCGACCCATTTTTTTGGTGGATTGAAATAGGATCTCGGATCTACCTCTAACATAATTGCTGTGATTGATGTCTATTTTAGATCATTTTGTCAAACATGCAAAATATTTACACCACTGTGAGACGAGTTAAAATAACGAATTAGCATAAATCGGGTGTGAAATACTTTTAGTTTAATAAAATCTATATATTATAAACTACACAATATTTTATGTTATTTGATAATATGATGGACGAGTTGGGTTAATGTATTTTTACAAAATGATGTCTATTGCGGGATAACTATCAAACATGTAAAATATTTAGACCACGGTGAAATGGGCTAAAAGAACAAAAACAAACTAAAGTTGTTTAATGAGTTAAGATATAATAAATTATATGATACATCTATATTAAAAAAAAGTATTAACATATCTAAAATTTTCAAGTCTATAAATATATTATCTAAAATAAATAAATAAATATAGGAAAAAAAATTAAAAAGCTATGCAAATTAAAATAAAATAAAATATAGATATTGTTTTCTATTAAATTTAAATACTATCAAAAATACTTCGACAAAAAAAAAGAGAAACTTTAAGAAATATTTGTTTCCTTGTTTTTTTTATATAAATTTTTTTACAACAAATTTTTTTCCCGCCAAAATATTTTTTCCCACCAAAATATGTTTTTCCACCCAAAATAAAAATTTTCGCAAAATTTGTTTTTTTATTCCCACAATTTTTTAAAATAAATTTTATAAGGCTTCATGTTGGAGGTGGATTCGAGATCCTACTTCGGTTCACCGAAAATAATGGATCGAATACAAAATAACAACCCAATTGCAAGCACTAAGTCTTCACCTCGGACAATATATTCGACTCGGCAAAAGTCTCGTCTCGAAAAGTTCTACGAATCTGAAAAAAAGTCGGATGATACGTCAGCAGAACAAAAAAATGTAAATTTTCCTGTTCGGACAAGGAAAATTTCAGCAAATCTAACACAAATCTTAACAGATTTAGTCTTATCAAAAGAATTGTAAATCTTCCTAACCGCCTCTATAAACTATAAATAGAGGCACAATCCTTTGAAAAAATGATCAGCTTTTGGGCATACTTAATCTTAATAAGAACACCAAGTCGGCAATCATCTCTTCTTGTTCTTAGCTAACTAGCTCTTGCTCTCTATCCAATCCACAAGTGTCCTTGCCCATTCTATGCTACTCTTTTAATCAGGAACCTTAGTTTTAGTATCGATTGTGGTAAGACCCCATTTGAAAAACAAATCATTCCAGTGGAAAGTATAGATCGTCCAAGTACAAACCTACCAAAAGGAGATCTCGAACTCATCTTGGCTATAGAAAACACTCGAGAAGAATCAATTCCAAGATGACAAATGCCAAACAGAACAACAAACCAAAAGTGGATTAACGAGATGAGATCCTCGCATACATTCTAGACGGTGAAATGCTAGAGGACAGATGGGCAGCCCGCCGGCTAAAAAGCTAAGTGTGCTTTTTACGCTTAAGTCGGCGAAAAACTTTACTGAAGAAGTATGAACGGAGTCTTTCTCACTTGCGTTCACGATGATGAGGTCGACGTGATCATTGAAAAGATGCACGATGGAGCGGGAGGAAACCACAACAGCAGAAGAACACTCGATTAAAAGATCAGAACACTTGGATACTATTTGCCGACTATGGCAAAAGATTGCACCGAATACAAGTGCCAGAGACACAAACTCATCATTCACGCCCCAATTAAGGAGCTGACCTCGGCAATCATGTCTTATCCATTTATGTGATGAGTAATGGATATAGTCAGACCATTACCGTCATCATGGCAAAAGAGGTTCATGCTCGTTATGACTGAATACTTCTCAAAATGAGTCGAAGTAGACGCTTTCTCTCAAATCAAGGACAGAGACGTGATCAAATTCATGTTGAAGACTATCATCTGCCGATATGGTCTACCATACAAGATGGTAACTGATAATGGATACCAATTCATTTCGACAAAATTCACTAACTTTTGCGGCAGGTGAAATATCCGCGTAAGCAAATCAATGCCGTGTAACCTACAAGGAAACGGTCAAACTAAGGCCACCATTAAAAAAATCCTTGAAGGTCTAAAGAAATGACTCTCCAAAAAGAAGGGAAGTTGGGCTTCCAAGTTGGAAGGCTTATTATGGTCACATGAAACTACACCTTGGCGATCGACCGAACGAACTCCATTATCCCATTCTCATGGAATGGAAGCAATGGCTCCAGCCGAGATAGATATGCGAACTCTATGCCGAGAACGTCTTTCTGAGAATGAACACGCTAACAATAGTACTATGGAAAATAGCATTGACAACTTAGAAGAAGAACACGACGAGGCACTTCTTCGAGTACAAAACTATCAGCAATAAGCCGCAAAGTACTACAACAAGAAAGTACGTGGATGACACTTTGCAGTCGGAGACCTCGTAGTTCAAAAAGTATTCGAGAACACGATTGAACTCAATATAGGGAAACTCTGCGCAAATTGGGAAGGGTTGTACATCATCTTTGAAGTCGTAAAGCCACGAGTCTACAAGATCGCTAACATGGAAGAAGAACCGATTCCTCAAAGTTGTAACTCCATCAACCTAAAGCGATAATACTACTAAAAAGTTGCCAACTCAGCAAATTAGATGCGTCACTTAACACATTTCTATCTACTTAATTAATTATGTAATGAAAACTACGTCTTGGCTTGATTCCTTCAGGGTATGTAGGTAGCCTTCGGGTCTAGCTCTAATTCTATAAAAAAAAATTTTGCCCCTAGTCGACATTTAAAAAAATAAGGGTTACGCCCTATATTCACCAAAATCGGAAGCCGCGATAAATTCTCAGGAAATCAAACACAATTTATCCTTAAGTCGAGTCTTAAATTTTCGTCGAGCCCAATCTCGAAAAACTTGTCCACATCCCAGAAACTTCGCCGAGTCTAGATTTGCCGAGATTAAAATCTCATTTAACGACAAAGCATAGCTTTGTACAGAATTACGAGATGAAAGGTTTTGAACAAAGACAGAACATGACTTCTGTAAAGATAATCAGAAATTCCTTAGACAAAATTTTACAAATATGGTTTCCAAGACTGAACTTCTTTAAACTTAAATTGAGTCTAAAATCCTTGCTTTAAAAAGCCGCATAACAAAAAGTTCTCTTTCTAAGCTAAAACAAGATCAAACTCTCTAAAACGCGGGAAGAAACTTGACTAAACGCGCAAAAATAAGAAAAGGACCTTGGGAACCAGAATCCGTAAAATGACAAGTCAATCAAATTAAATGAATTTTTCATTAAATTCATAATCAAATGTCAAACTTTATAACAACAAATGATATCTCATTTACACAGGAAAAATATTAACAAAAGAAAGCACCGAGTACAAAGTATGTGCAACTTTTAAAAGAGGCCAAGTGGCGATTACAACAAAAGACTACGACCAAGCCCGTAAAATCACGGTGCTTCTGCGAGTCCACTTTCACCAGTGTTGGAGGCTTCTCCCACTTTGAAAAAACAGGACGACCAAATTTTCCGGAAGCAGCGGTGTCAAGCTCTCCCTATCAACGAGTTCTTTGAACTCGTTCATCTTGGCAGCCATTAAGTCTATAAACACATGAGGGATGTCGACAAGAATCCACCACCCGCCTTAGTAGTCTCAAATAGGGCGTGCAGAGCCGATAATGCTCATGAACTCAAATTTCACACTCTTTTCCCTGAGTGGAAAGCAATTGGAGAATATTTGTCGACCCAAGAAACTGGGCATACGCCAAACGGGCCTCAAGGTTCCTATCTAGGTCACTGAACCAAGCAGTAATTCAGCCACAAAATGGTCAGACAGTTGTTCGCAAAGAACCTTGAAAACCCTCGAGTTCTCAACAGTTAAGGCCTGGCGGAGCCAAGAATAAAGTTCCCCCTCATGATGTCCAACTCGGCACGCAGCTTCAGAACCATGTCGCCGGCTTTCTCAGTAGACTTGAAAGCGGCACCTCAATCAGAGTCCGCACATTCAAGCGACTCCGACAAAGCCGTATTACGTACAACCAACTTGAGGATGTTCTCACGCTCAAGTTTCAACTCATCTTTGGCATGAACAAGTTCCTTCTCGGCCTTAGAGAGCTTAGACCGAAGTGCGGCCACCTCGAGATAATTTCCTGCAACTCGGGCAGACATGCTCCTCCGAGAAGCGCTCTCCAGGTTAGCAACAAACCTCTCCTGTTCTAGCATAATACTGTTCAAGCAAGCTATAAACTGCAAAGACATTGAGAATACCAAACACTTACAACACAAAAACAATATGATAACACGAAGCAACAATCATAAGTTACTACGAACCTGGAACAGCAAGTAAGAAGCCTCTTCATACTCCTCACAGTTCTTCATTTGATCCAAAGAAGGGAGACGCTCCAGTGAGGTTCTAATCTAGCTCATTAAGCCAGCACACTCAGACTGGAAGTCCAAAATTGAACGCTGACTAGTGTGGTTGTGGGTAAATCGAAAGTCAGGGATACCCCTACCCCTTCCAAAAGAAGTACTCACAGAACCACTCCTACTGCCTCCTCTTGAAGAGCTGATCCTTAACGGTGCATCAGCTCTCGCCCGTTTTGTAGTTCGCGAATCTTCACGACCAGAAATTGACGTGACTTCAGCAATTTCTCGAGACAAAGCAACTGAGGGTTCAGTAACCCTAGAAGGCCTTCCTGAATACCAAGCATTCAAACTCTTAAGTGCGGAGTTTACACCAGATTCAACATTTAGAAGCTTAAAATCGCCGAGACCCATCGTTAGAAGAAGAACAAAGAAAAAGAAGTTTGAGAAATTAAAAAAAAACTTGAAGATGTAAAAACTTAAGAAACAGAGTCGAAAGTCGATAAGAAAGATTGCACAAATGAAAAGTGAATGGTAAAAGAAGAAGAAGCATTGTATTTATAGAAAATTACTAGAATCTGAAGTGACACAAAACAATAATTATAACTAAGCGGGAGGAGACCAAACCAATGCCACGCGGTAATGATGATGATTCGCATAAAACTGAGGTGACTGTCCGACTAGCCAATACAAAAACTAACATGTGTACCAAAGATTCCTAAAGCTGGAAAACCTTCCGACTAAAAAATAAGGCACCAGAATTTTCTGAGTCTGGGTGGGAGAGACAATTGTTGGAGGTGGATTCGAGATCCTACTTCGGTCCACCAAAAATAACAGGTCGAATACAAAAGAACAACCCGGCTGTAAGCACTGAGTCTTCAACTCGAATAATATATTCAACTCTGCAAAAGTCTTGTCTCGGAAGGATCTACGAACCAGAACAGAAGTTGGATGACTGATACAACAAGTTTTAACCCTATATCCTACTGCAAGTGCACAGCAAACGTAATAGTACTTAGGGGTCAAATTCCTCAGAGAACCGAATCACACTTTTAACTTCTATCAAATCTCAAGCTATATCAATCAAGATCAGAGAAATAAATGCTAACAACTTAACATGGATGTAGACAATAAACTAAAGCAATCCGATATCGGGTATTCATTCAGGAGTTAGAACTCTTCTCAGGAAAACTATACAGGAACTAATCTAATCATATTCTCGGCTTGAACATAAATAAAGATAAACC
>OVBA01006780.1:0-16145 GCA_900406435.1 Lepidium aucheri
AAATCCGAATTTATTTAATAAAATAATCTGATTATCAAACAGAAACTGAACCTGGCTCTGATACCAATTGTTAAATCTATACCTTATGATTTCTTAATCACATACATGTCAATCTCTGAATGATAAGAACATAAGCGGAAGCATACCTTTTGGATCCATGGTTTATGATCTGGATTTTGGTAATGGCTCTTCCACAACAAACCCAGAATAGCTTGATGTCTCTGGTGATGGGATGCAGAGAACGTTTTCTGTATTTCTTAATTATGGTTGCTGTGGGGACCAAGACCTTCTATTTATATAGAATTAATTTCTAATTTGGCCTTTCATCAAATTAGAAATTACTGAATGTTACCACATACTTTTGACTCCTTTAAATAATGACCCTAACACATTAATTATACATTTGTGACCCCAAAATAATTCTTACAAAATGAAGAAACGAGAGACAACTCAGTGCGAAAACGAAAACGGTTCGTAGAGAGTTACATAAGCTTTACGTGAAAGAGAAGTTCCATTATAACGGACAAACAAATAAATTTCTGGCCTTTAGCAATTTGTGGCATTTGTTTGGCACGAATAACGATATGCGTTCATCTTCACCATGTCAAATTTGGCCTATGGGATTATGAGGTGAGATGTTAGTTTTCCCATATCCGCATGAATTACAACTAAAACTTAATGTACCATTTTATTTTATATGATTATTCATTTTTTTTTCGATTTTTCTTTTTACCTTTTTTAGTTTGTTCGTTTTTGATCAATATATAAAATATTTGTGATAAATAATTTCATGTAGATTTTTTCCTTACAATGTTTTTTTACAAAAAGTATCAAAGAATAAAGTGATTATTAGAATAGTACTTACAGTGGTACTATGAAACAAAAATCAAGATGTTTGTAACACAAAAGTAAACAAACAACAAATGTTTTGCATAAACACACCACATGTGATAGCTTAAGATTAGTTACTTAAAACGACCAATATCAAATTAATAGAAATTTTTTAATTTCATTAGAATTCAACATTCTATCCAGTTAAAAACACATAAGAAAAGTCTTTAAACAACTAAAGACACATTCATCAACAACATCATACTAAATTTTCAAACAAAAGATTAAGGTTTTGGTCCACCATTTTCCATTCTCCTCAACACCCCAATCCTCTTTTCCATCATCATTTGTGTTATCTTCACCTGATTGAGTGTAAAATATATAGTCAGATACTGAAACCGACACGTAAATTAGATATATGGCTAAATACATGTGGTCATAACAATCTCACAAAGTTTGAAGATCTCTTCAACAATCTGCTGGTATTTTGAGTGTGGTGCAGATGGAGCTTCAGTCTTGGTAAACCGCCTAGGTGAGGTCTTCCTAGTCTTCATGATATGATGGGCAGGTCCACTTCAAGCTTAACCTCAAGACTCGATATACGCAGCTCGAGTACAACTTTAGCACCTCCAAAACGTAAAGATAGACTATGAAACCAAGAAGAAGTGCAGCCAAATTATACTTTGATGCTTGAGATGAGTATTCAAGAAGATTAACCAAAGAGTGTGTAGCTCGATTATAATCTTTTTTCCTTAATTGAGTTTTATCTCAGGGTTTTCTCCTTAAGGTTTCTAATGATGTAATTGGGCTATACAAACAAAACACTATTTGGTTATTGTTAATGATGTAATTGGGCTATACAAACAAAACACTATTTGGTTATTGTGATTCTAAGACCAATAAAGGCCAAAAAATATGGGTTAGAACCGAAGGGTCCATTTAGAAGTCAAAATAAGAGTTAATGGTGTTGTAGTTTCAAGACATCTATTATTGCTTTGTCATTTTTGAGTGTGTCTTGGAAATGTGTCCAAGATCCCTCTTTTTCCTTTATATTTTTATGGATCCTAATAGAATAAACAACAAACTTTGAATAAAAAATGTCTTCTCGAATTTGTTCACTCTCTAAGGCATAATATCCAAAGAACAACGGAATATCAAAGGACTTTTGCATCTTTTGTGCGGCCTAACAATCCTCTTGACTTCTTCTTCTTCTTGTGATGGACAATATCAAGTCAAATATATCCTCTCAACTCCTTATGAAATGAAGATCTTAGGAGAATCGTATCACTTCACAGAAGGAAGATCCACAACTACAGTATTGTGCATTGAGAAGACTGAAGATCATTGTAGAGTGCGAAAGTAAAAAACTTAGACTTTAATTTAAAAGCAAGATCTAATATATGAAAAAATACGATTGATCCCGAATTGAATTTGATCTTGTGTACTATCTGATATATAAGAGTGAGACATGTGAGTTGCACATAAGCCTCGTTCAGCATTAGAACCAGTTCTTACAGCATAACTTATACAACTCTATGTAATCATCATAGAAATATTATGATATTATAATATCTTTTAGATTTGTTTTCTCGTCATCAGAGAAAAACAAAGCCAAATCCCTTTCTGCCATACTAGCCCAATGATATTTTTCCTTTGTTTCAGTGATATTTGGTAAACCAAACAGCTCATTATTTTTTTTGGCAGAAAACTCATACATATGGCCTATAACCAAATCATGAACAAGAGATGTATCAACTGGAACAGATGGCAAGTTTTCCCAAAGCTCAAGAACGGCAGACAAATCATTCCCAGGTAAAATCACAGTAGAATGTAACCAAGCATTCCTAATCCAAGTCCTAACTGTTTTGTATTCTGTAGAAGATAGAAATGTCTCGTGATGAGGTTCTTAGTAAGAAATACATGATATTTTCCCTTGGCTTCAGCAGATATGAAGCGTGAAGTATCTAATGGAATTTATGCTGAAGGAGAAAGTTGTGTAACTTTTCAAGCCTTATGTCTACATTGTTCTTTCTTTGAGCCAAGCGTTACTTTTGAAGATGTAAAGAGATAGTATCTACTACCATTACAGCTGTATTAATAGAAACGTTGAGATTAGCTATCTGATACATGATATCTGACGACTCAGTATCAGGCAAACTCGTATTATAAGGCACTGTAGAAGAAACAAGAGACTTGTTGTTAGTGTTGAAAACTCTAGAACCTCAACCCTTGGATGAGATGGTGGTGGTAGCAGAATAATAGCCGACTCGGGATTGGCCACCGTGAAAAGTTCATATGTAATATCGTTGATCGTTGGAGAATCAAATAACCAATTTTGCATGTCTTGGTTGATGACATGAGAAGAGGACACTTATTTCTTTGAAGATCTCATTCTTCTTTTTAGAACTAGAGAATCTTGATTCCAAATCTTTAGATTTTTATGGAAAACTCTAGCCCCTTTGTTGATAAGCTGAAGATCTTAGTGGTGATGAATTAATTTCTCGAGCTGCAAAAAAGTTTAATTTTGATACTAAAACACGCTTAATTCGCTTTCTGATTAACATCATCTCCGTTAAAAATGTGAAAAGTTTTAATTTCCCGCTTATCTCATTTTGGACCAACAATAACATAAAGCTTTTAGTGTATAGTCAAATAATGGGCCATTACTACTCATGCCCATTAAAAATGTGAAGCCACACTAAATTGTACTTATTAACAAACCAGCCCAACAAATAAAAATGATAGAAAGTTAACTCAAATGTCAAAATAAAACCTATGCAAATATAATAGATTGGGTTATCCCATAACATATCGAATTTGTTTTAGTGGAATCGCGTCAATGACTCAGATACTTTTAGTTGAAAAGAAAGTGACTAAGCTATTCTTAAATTACTCCTCCTACTCCTTACTTTTCTCTTTTATTTTATGTCATATTTACCCTTTTGTAATTTTATTTAAATAAAAAATATATCCAAAAATTAATTGGTTGTTGACTAAAATATTATATTGCCTGCTCCAGCATAACGTGAATCGCATATAGTCCTTGGATTTTTTTTGGTGTAATGTGTAGTCTTTGGATTTTGCTTCAATAAAAATAAAAATATATTAGTTCATAAATTTATTTGGTTCAATTTACAATCATGCACTGGTTTAAGTTGGTCTAATTGATATTATATATTGTTTTATGTGATATTATATGTGATTTTATTTGATCCATTCAAATAATCTTAAGTTGTTCATTTCTATTCACATAGCATACGATTATGAATTGGTTAAAATAAATTTAAAATTAAATTGGTTCATAAAATCAATTGGTTTAAATTAAAATCATATGTTAGTTCACATTGGTCCAAATAAAACTATGCATTGGTTCACATAATTTTATATGTGATATCAATTGGTTCATTCAACTAATCCTATATGTTGGATCATGTTTTTCAATTATTATGTATCTTTGATATTAAAAGTCATTGTTGCTTATATTCACATGAATAATACGATTTGTTCATTTCTAATGGTATAATTTTGATCGGTTCATTTGTAAATGTCAATTTTGATTGTTAATTGGGAGATTCATTTAAATTTTGAAATTACTATATGCTATATGTAATGGTAATAGTAATCTCATATCATGAAATCAAAATTGCTATTCATTCAATTTCGATCGATCAGTTTCATAATGGTTCTATCACAGTTCCAATACAATATTATGACTAAACATGTTAATTTTGTTATTTATGGCCATTTTGTGAATCAAAATTGTATAACATAAAAAATAAGTGTTTGTAACCATTTTTAATGTGCTATTAACCCATAATCTATTTGGTTCAACTATTTATAATAAATTTATATTAGGCTAAACTAATTATTTGTTAAAAATTACAAAACTATAATTGTTTGTATTTTAACACAATTAAAAAAGGGAAAATGACTAAAATAACTCAAAATTTCATGTTGAATGCAAAAATATATCTAATTTATTTTTTTTCTCCAAAATAACCTCAAAATATAGTGAATTTATAATTTATCCTTAATGACCAAACAAAAAACTTGAATACAAAATTACCTCTATACCCATTGCAGATATAGGAGACTTCGGCCTGAAGTTTTCTCACGAAGACTTCAGCCTGAAGTTTTCTCACGAAGACTTCATAATGATGTCTTCTTCCTAATTATGTATAATTTAAAATTAAAATAGTAATTATTGTTATACGTTTATAATTTTGATTACAAAATCTAATAACAAAAAAATATCAAGCAGTAAAAATAAAAGTTCGATAAACATGGTCAAATAAGATCAATGAAGAACGAACCACAAAGTTCGTAAACAAATTATGTCATGGTTTAGGTTAGGATAATAAGATATGAAACAAATTATGTCATAGTGAAGTCTCCTCCTCCGAAAATTAAATTTGGTTGTGCTAAACCAAAATTAACCAACATAACCTACATATAAATACACATTTTAGAAGAAGCAAAAAAACCCTAGCCACTTTTTATCTCTCATCTTCTCTCTTCTTCTTCATCTTCTCTCTTCTTCATGTATATCTTTTCATCCAAAATGTAAGTTTACTCTTCTCTCCTCCTTCAAGATATAAGATTTTTTCACTATTTTCTCACAATTTTTTCCTTTTTTTGGCATGTTCCATGGAAAGTTTCCAACTACAAAATCCTCTTGTCTATGACCAACATTCATCATGTCTTCAAAAAGGTAGTTTGCTTTAAAGATCCGATTTTAAAGGAGATTTTGTAAAAATTTTGGTTTTTTGAATATTTTTATAGTTAGAAATTGTATTTTTAATGAATCGTTTGTGAAAGATATAAATTTTTGAACTTTCTTGTGAAAGATTTTATTTTTAAAGAATATTATGTGAAAGTTTGATTTTTTTGTGCTTTCTAGTTCAATATTTCTTTTTGAAATAAGATCTTGTGAAAAATTTAATTTTTTTATAGAATTTAGTTAAAGATTATATTTATTAATGAATATGATGTGTAATATCTTTTTTTTAGAGAATTTTTCTTGTTTTTTTATATAACTTTTCTTGGCAAAGATCTTTTTTTTTAATTTGCTTTTGAAAGATCTTTCTTTTAAATTTTCTTGTGAAAGATTTCATTTATAATGATCGTGTGAGCAAATTTGATTATTCTTTGTGTTTTCTAGTTATCGATTTATTTTTGAAATGAGATCTTGTGAAAAATTCTAGTTTTTTGGTCTAATCTAGTTAAAGATGGAATCTTTTTGATATGATTTATTTCAGGTTGTCGTCTTTTGATGTTTGGTGGAGACTTCTGGTGGAGACTTCTGGTGGAGACTTCTGGTAGAGTCTTATGGTGGAGTCTCCTGGTGGAGTCTCCTAGTGGATTCTCCTGGTGGAGTCTCCTGGTGGAGTCTTCTGGTGGAGTCTCCTGGAGGAGTCTTCTGGTGGAGTCTTCTGAAGGAGACTTCTAAAAGAGACTTCTGAAGGAAACTTATGAAGGAGACTTCTAAGGAGACTTCTTAAGGAGACTTCTCAAGAAGAATCCTTTCTCTTAAAAACTGATGGTGGTTATTGATCTTTGTTGATGCTAAAACTCAACACTCGTTATCAGATTATGGAACTTCGAATCAAATACTTTATTAGATAAAAACGGATTACAAACAAAGGCAAAGGAATCGTTCTTAGCTCTAGGGCTTTTTCTCTCCCCTTTTTCTTGTCCCCTTCTCTAGGTTTTTGAACTATTATTTATAGGCTTTTGTGCTAGGGTTTTGGAGGAGATCCCCTTAAGATTCTCCGAGATTTCCTCCTTGATTTTGGGCGAGCTCCGTGGAGATCGATTGCTCGCTATGTCGGCTATGCTTTCCCAACTTCGTATGCTCGNACCGCTTGCTCTGCCGGGCCCACCTTTTCTTGTTCTTTGTTATTGGGCCTTTTCAGCCTTTTGGGCCTGGTACCAACAATCTTGATTCCACTATCTTCTTCTTGCTTTCATAAGGGAACCAATGCAGCTAAAAAATTGGGTGGCCAGCAAAGAGAACATATTGTAGATAATTTTTTGTCAACAAATGGTAAATATTACATTGTAGATAAGTGTTGAATTGCCATTGATGACTATTATTGATTATGTAACATAATTATAGTGAACTGTTATGTAAGCAAACTAATTTTTTGTTATTTTGTTTAAAAGAGTTCTTAAACATATCAAACTTTTATTAATTTCGATACTTTTTTTAAAAGTGAGTTCCCTAAGTTATACCCTAAAATAATTTTTAAAGGACAAAGAAGAATTCCCTAAGTTATTCACATAATATCATGTACAAAACAAAGATTCATACAACCATAACTATTTGTACAAGTCTATTTGTGACATAGTCTATTTGTGACAAAGTTGACACAATTAATACAGCCATAACTATCAAGAAAAAAATTCATACAAGTCTATTTGTGACTAGTAGACTTCACTTAAAGTCTACTTTGAATGAGCTAACTACCTATATAAGTTTTAAAATTTACAGAGGATTAACTATAATATATAACTATATTAAACTTGTACAAAACATTATATAAATGATATTACTGCAAAAAAATAGTAAAAGTATCTTTAAGATATAAAGAAAGAGAAGACTTCACGTGAAGCCTCCATATTGTATGAGGAGACTTCACCTGAAGTCTTCAAAGCTAAAAAGAAGACTTGCTATTATATTTCCCATACATGCTATAATCTCCACCATCCATGTACACTTCCGGTTCACCATCAAGCGGGTATTCTATGTCATCTTCCACTACATCTTTGTCTTCGTCTTTTACATCTACGTGTTGTTCCTCATCATGTTGTTCCCATTCTTCTTCAACATTTTCTCCTTCCCATTCTTCTTCAACATTCTCTCTTTCACGTCCATTCACTCTAAAACCACCAGAAACACATAGACGGACAACATGGAGCTTGCATAATTCATCCAAGCTTTGCAAATAGCCATCGAGACAATAGAGATAAGTAATATACAACTAATATTAGCTTAAGTGGCGAAGTAAAATAAAATACAAAAAAACCACATCTTAAACAAAGCATTTATGATGAAATTGTCCAACTTTTGAGTTGTATCTTTAGTATAGAATATTTAGAAACATCAACTGAAAACTATGGTGAATAATAAAATTAACATATCTAAACAACATTATGGAAAACCTCATAATAAACAACATTTGTTGTTTTATTCTGAGGTTTTTCTTTCCTATGATTTACTAATATTTGGAGACAAGATTTCTTACAAACCTTACACATAGCAACATACAACTGACCATGATAAAAAACAGGCTTAAGCAAATAGAGATCTAACATGTTTTAATGTTTTGTCTTGGCTTGTGTTAATCATAATATCAAAAGAAAATTGCCTTGTCCTCATTTTGAAATGAATCTTTGTATTTGATAGTGATATAACAGGTATAAAAACATTTGACCCAGTCATTGTTCCTATAAGAAGTTTACCTTCGAGGACATGGTGAGCAAACAGTGTGATCTGTAGTCTTGTTCTGTTGCATAAACCACCACTCCTGAGCAACATAATCGGATAATCAACTTTTAGGTTTAAAAAATGATATGGCAAACCAGAAGCCTTCACGTTATTTTGGAAATCTGGTGTGTA
Source organism: Lepidium aucheri (assembly GCA_900406435.1). Taxonomy (NCBI): domain Eukaryota; kingdom Viridiplantae; phylum Streptophyta; class Magnoliopsida; order Brassicales; family Brassicaceae; genus Lepidium; species Lepidium aucheri. The sequence continues at coordinate 8,453 of OVBA01006780.1, forward strand.
AAACAAGATTATTCGTAGATTTGTGATCAGTAAGATATATACTATCAGAAATAAGATAGTTTTTCTCCACCGCTGCAATTCAATTAAGTAAAGTATGAATTAATATACCGACATATTACATAGCTTACAGAAACGTAAACATATTCTTATAAAATAAATAAACGAAATCATCCAGTCTTTCCACTAAAAAAGAATTTATAGTGTTGACTTCAACATTCTTATGACAAATAATAGCCCTTTCTTGAAACCACTCCGAACTCTGATTTTCTAAAAAACTATTACCATAAATAGCTTCTATAATTGATTCGATTTGGTTACTAATATTAGTAATAAGCAGCTCGTTAGGCACATCTATTTCAGCAACTCTGTCATTCGGCATCCACAATCTTCCGTCACTGACATCTAGAAGCCAATTAGAAAATTCATCAATCTTTTGCTTATCACTATCACTAATGTCTGCAAGTAGCCTCATGTTCTTACTTAGTTCCATTAATTTGCAATCTCCCCACAAATAAGAAGAAGTAATTGCTAAAAACACAGTTTATTGTCTATCTCTTTAATGAATTACAAGAAATATATGCCTGAGACCCACACCAAACACAACAACTTTACCTCCAGAAATCTATGTGGGTCACGAATTAAATCTTTGAGAGTTCTATCTAGAGCTTCAAAACAATATTTTTTTGTCATCGGGATTTCTTCCCAAATAATAAGTTTTGCTTCTTCTATCAAATCCCTTATCTTAGAACCTCTAGTAATAGAACATGTGTTAAATTTACCAACATTTATTGGTATACAGAACCTAGATTGCGTAGTTCTACCACCTTTTAACAAAGTGGTTGCTATTCCATTAAATGCAATGTTAAGAACTATTTCACCTCTCGACCTTAATGCACTCGACAGTAATCTCCAAAGAAACTGTTTTTCTAGCTCCTCCAAGACCAGAAACAAAATATGTCCCTCTTCTTTAATGTAATACAGCTTCAAGTAGCTTTGGGTAACTATTCTGTGACATCATCTTCCAATTTACCATGATCGTAACAACTTTTGTCCCAAATAAGTTGATACGTACAGTTAGTACCATAGCTATATAATTGTGGCATACTGTCAAATCTAGAAAGCGATAAACCATGTTGTTGCTCAGGGCGATGGAATGTCTTTAGATCTACACTAGACAAAAGTTGAAGTTGCAACTGATTGTGCTGATGTTTTGAAGATTTTTTCAATCTGGATAAGTGGTCGGTATTCGAACCATATTTTGAGGAATTCGCAAGGCTAAAGAGTCGTTTTAACTCATTCTCTCTCCATTATTCCTGAGATCCTTGAACCATATATTGATGCTTTCGCTTGTAGTATTAGATAATCTGGTAAGGGTACAAGCTTTATAAACTTTTTCCCTCCTCTGTGAGGCTTGTATGATTATTTGAGTTGAAAAACCATATGAGTTATTATTAATTTTTATGAGTTTTTGTGAACTTTTATGAATTATTATATTTTTGTCTAAATTTTTATGATTAGATTTATAGGTTTGATTAAAACGAAGCACGAGACCTGCCTAAAAAGATTTTTAATATATAGAGCGAGACAAATTTAGGGGTTTACTGTATAATTGGACTAAAACTTTGAAAGTACAAACTCTGACCAACCAGGATGAAAATTTACTTCTGGTATTTTTTTATTGTTTGTTACTTTATAATAACTTAAAAGTAATTAATTATTAATTTTAGTTCTTATTTTTTAGCTAACTGAGAAGGACAGTAGAGACAGCTAGTTCGATCTTACGATTCTCTCATGAAAGTATGGTTCCAAGTACAACAGGATTGAGACTTTTGTCAGTGATACCTTGACCAACTTTCGAAAGACTTTGGAAGAATCCAACCAAGCGTTGGAGAACTACAAGCGAGAGATGGAGCAAAAGATTGAACAATAAAACCAAACGGTGGCACATTTACAGCAATAGAACGTCGGTTTAGACATAATCCTATGGTACATGAAGGAGAAAGACCCAATTTTTGCCGCTTACCTCGATGCTTTGAAGTGATTCTAAGTGTTCAATCATTTGAATTACCTCAGCACAATCTGTTGTGAACACCACTTCAAAAATTTAGAGGGAAATATGATGTCATCACCCATAGTAGAGCTTCAACCTACGAGTGCAACATCGATAAACTTCTTATACTACTTTGTTTTACACCCTATGTTGTGAAAAAAATACCATCCCAATCCCGAGAAGTAGTTTGAAAATTTTCAAAATGCATCAACATAACACCTACAACCAGTGAAAGACGAAGATAACACTAATGGTTTAAAAACCACTAATTCTTCCATAGATCTGCCCTTGCAAATTAAACCTCTACCGTTTCTTGTTCCTGGATCCATATCGTAGCCTCTTCTTCCACTAATTGAACCAAATCCCTAGGATCTCAATCAATATTCAAGAAAGTTTTACCGTTCCTTGTGTTCCACTTCTTTCAGGATTCTCCAAAAAAAAAGTCAAAATTCGCAAAAACAGCCAAACCAAAGAAACCATTATATTCTCGATGAAACCCAAACATGCTTGCTGAGGTATTGATATGTGTGCATTTCAACTACTAGTAAAGGTCAATTCTCTTAATTTATGCATAGTTTCATCACTTTCTTATACCATTTCATAGTCCTTTTTTGCTTTCTTTGTATACTTAAGATCATTTGCATTACCATTGCATACATTTTTGCTTAGGAGTTGCTATCAGGTGCTTAGAGAAGCATTTAGGAGTAATTTTGGACTAGAAGGAGAGCTTAATAATAGGACTTAAGGAGGAAACTTGACATGGAACGGGGAAGAAGGGACTGAAGCACACTCGAACAACCTACTTGACCCCTTATGCCTGAGTTGAAACCAGTCAAGGTACCTACTCGACCATCACACTCGAGTAGGTACCCACTCGACTCATATTACTCGAGTGGAACCAAAACTGGATCTAGAACACCTACTCGACCACTTTGATTTTGAATTTTTCTTTGATTTTTCAGGGCTTCTCTAAAATGAGTATACATACCCCTCTTGAGCCACTTAGTCATGATCCATGCTTTTATTCCTCTTTTGGCTAAGAACACCAAGAAGAACTCTTTTTTCTCTTTGTAATCAGATTTGATCCTTAATGTTTCATTGAGTTGTGCAATTTGATAATTGTTTAATTCCTTTTTATCTCTTTCAAATAATTGTTATTATGTTGTTTATTTACTTTTCTGGGTTTGAGTTGTTCATCATGAAATCTGAGTAGTTTATCTAGGATTCATGAAGAAATAGGCTAAATTAGTGTGGATCTTAGGTTTTACCAGATGCTTGAGGTAAGAATAGTGTAGATCTCTTGTGATTTAAAGCTCTTAATGCTATTTTCCTTGTGATCAACTGAAGTTAAAGTTGAGACATTTCCACACCAAGAAGGTGTTTGACGAAATGTATGACCCAACTAAATTCAGAGATATTCATTCCTAATCTAAGAGATTAGTTGTCTACGGTATTTATTGGCTAGAATAGGTTGAATCTGAATGTCTGCTTTGTTATTTTTTGATAATGAGAATTGGGTCTAAAAGTAATTTAGCTTGAGAGAGTCTATGATGAGAATGAATTCTGCTACTTGTGAATGTATAGTCTAGAGATCATATCTGATTGAGTTTCTTAAGCATTTGGGTAGACCTAGGTGAAACACTAATCAATAATCCTACTCCTCATGGCCCTTTTTATTTCCAATTGTTCTTTGTCGAATCTCTTTGCTTGCTTTCTACTGGTTTGCATTTTGTTAGCTTCTACTTATGATCTTTAGTTTATTGTGTTTTCACTTCAATTTCTTTTGTCTTTCTGTCATTTAGGTTGTTAGACACCATTTTCACTGACTTGGCTTGAGTTAGGTTGGTTTGATCATATCTTGATTGCTATCATCTCATCTGATTAGATTGATAACTTCTATACTGCAATGACACGATAGTGCATTAGGATAATTAACTGTTAAAATTCTTATATCAAGCATATAAATAGTATGTGCTTGATGGTCTCAACATCAACTCCACAATGACTACAAAACCTTCAATTCTCATACCTTGCTTAATGGTGTTACCATCAAGTACCCGATAATGCTTGCCAGATAAAATATCTTAGTTTTGAGGGACATTTGAGCTTCCAAACATGTTCTTAGAACGGCTGAATATTATGTCCATATCGAGTAAAAAATATTATTTTCTATCCAATATCCTGACTTCACTAAATTTTTTATGGTTTTATTGAAATACCAATTGTACCAATCCACCTTATTAAATCTTGGAATCAGTAATCTCAAGATCAACTTCTCATCCTAAGGGTCAAAATGTTATCTGACTAGAACCTCCCTCAAAGTCCGGGTAACTAGGTCTATGAGATGCCCAATTGTTATATTTGGATAATTATTAGGCCTCAATCCTATTCTCGGTCTCAGGATTTTATATAGTGTCCATGGGTCATGCCACACAGAAATTTATGTATATTTCTTATCCTCTTAATCATGCCCTTACTTACCAAAGATTTAGCTGAAGGGATACTTTTCCACCCATATTAGGGAGAGTAAACCTTCTTTGGACCCAATGGGTCTGAATCATTGTAATTCCTTCCTTTTAGAACCCTTGTTAATAATGACTTAAGAGTCTCCAAAGTTGTTTCACTAGTAGGACTGTGTTAAATTCTTCTATAGCCATGTCCCAAACTTCCCTTGTGTTTCTCTTAACATAGTTTGTCTCAAGTTTTCCAATGAATCCCTTTAGAACTTCCTGAATTTTTTCACAAAAAATCAGCAATCAATGTTTCCCTAAACATAATTTGTCTAGAGTCACCCAGTGAATCCCTGACTTTCTCTACCAAATATTAGTAATCACTGAAGTTAAATTTGATGTGATAGCCTTTGGTAATATGTACCATGACATCACATATGATAGGATTGTTGTCAATACTAATTTTATCAAAACCTCTTTCCATATTTTTGATAAAAATTTTGTCGATCAAGAGTTTATTCTCTCTTATATTTTCTCTTTGACATAAGCAAGGACCTTGGTTTTTCCCTTTTTAAATCTTCCGTGAAACCCAAGTATGTTCCCATTCCTTGCAAATTTTAAATGCATGAAATTCAACTAAACCAAAATGTTTATGTGGTACAACGATTTGCTTGGTATTTTTTGGAAAACAAAAACTAAGATTTCCATGTAAGTCCACAAAAAGTTCTATAAGTCTAAATTGCGGTTTTCAAATAGGTTTTTGTGTTTACTATATACTTTTTGTTATGGTTTTTTATTTGGGAATTTTATCTACCCTAAAGGTATTTAAAATAATGAAATTACCTAGTTTTTAATAATTTGTAGCGAGTACCCTCTTCTGAGAAGAAAAGACAATTTTTTCAAACTTTTAAAAGGAACTTATTTCAGAGTGAAACATTTGATCGTGAGAGTTAAAAACAACAGGCAAGTGCAAACTGACCGTAGAAGAAAGAGAAACCTAGGTTATTACACGAGAGACTGGATTTGGGAAGGTGAGAGGTGTGGAAGAAAAAATAAAAGATTGGGGTGAATTGGCAAAAAATTTGACTGAGGAAGAAGGTAGGAAATAATAACAATGGATTCGGTAGAGAAAATGTAAAGTATTTGAGAGACAACAAAGGGTTACGTATTAAAGCAGTATTTTTGGGTCTTTATATATTTTTTACAAACTATGTTGCAAAATACGTGAGTAATTCAGTCAATTTTGGAAACGGGAGTGACAGACAGGGAAAAGTAGGGGATGTGAGGTTTTTTTGGGTATTTTGTGATTGTACTGGATGAAAGTGGTCCCTTGCTAATGTTTGGTTAGGGTTTCGCATGACACAGAGAATAAGAAAGACATGGACAAGGGATTTCTGTCTACTAGGAATTGATAGAAACCGAAAGACATAGACAATAGTAGTTTGTTTTTGATTATGTCGAGTCTAGAATTTCCTTTGTTTGTGGCTATAATAGAGTAAATATAATAGTAATTATTTGTGGTTATAGTTGAGTAAAAATTGATGAATAAAGAGTTGTGGTTGGTCACTTTGGCAAGAAGGCAATGTCTAGTAAGAAGGAAAAAATGAAGACACAAAGAGAAATGATAGAAGTCGAACCTGAGATGCTACCAAAAAGGTTATTGGCTAAAGGTAGATACCCAGATGATGGCTGTATAAATGCATACTCAAAGGCAGAGTACCTTTTGGACATAGCAGAAGTGTTTGCTGGAAGTAACGAGTTTGGTTATCTGAAAGACTAGGCATTTGAACACTTGTTTGATCTTACACTACAGATATGCTCAATTGCAGGAAGGCTGTTCCTTAGTATGCAATGCTGATTACTTGTGATAGAGAAGAAGCATGAGCTATGGTATGTACGTGGCGAACATCAAATGTGGTTCTCGCTTAGGAAATTTTGTTATACTAACGAGGCTGAACTGCAACCCTTATCCTGATGTGGATGCAATATTTGCTCAACAAATTCCAGCAGAGGGTAGTTTGCCATACTAGAACACACTATTTGGTGAGGAGACGGATATAACAATAGAAGATATATTGAGTGGCCTAAGAATGATGCAAGATTGCCAGTAGAGGAAAAGATGCTGCAATCAAAAGCATTGAGACTGGCTCTTACTGTTATTGTGGAGGGTGTTCTAATCTGTGGTTCCCAACCAGTGAAGCCTACACTACAAGTGGTGGAATTGTTAAATATTTGGAGCTACTTGAAAGATATCCATGGGGGAGAAAGTTGTATATATTGACTCTTAGGAATGATACAAACTGGGAAGAGGGTCCCAACCGAGAATGTGATGGTCAGAAAGTTGAGGCAATCACATACATCAGCTCACAACTTGCCAATTGCACTACAACTTTTGATCTTGGAATGTATCCCGATGCTAGCTAACTTATTACCACATCGGAGTGGAGAAAATTCATTTGCTGGGTCTGATTTCCAAAGATAAGCTAGCTTGAGATCATTTCAAAATGCAAATATCTTGGATGTGAAGAAAAGTGAAAAATTAATATATTAGTTATTGAATTTGGTAGTTTAATTGCTGCTTTGAGTTTGGTAAAGCAAAACTTTTTTAAAATAAACTAACAGCTAGTGGTGGTGAGCATTTTAACAAATGAGACTGGAGATGATGTGTCGTGGGCAGACAAAGTTGATAACCCAAGAGTGACATACCTCGTTGATAACAAGGTTTTTTCGGTTTCTAAGCTATCAAATCATTTAGCAAAATGGAAAGTAAGAGAGTGTCGAACCAATACTCAGAATAGCATGCAATCAACCTATCTGTAACCCTAGTTCTAGTTCAGCAGCCTACCAATCTGTCACAAAGGTAGGCTATGGTTTTCAAGATGAGCTTACAATCTAGCAAATAGGGAAAAAACACTAAAAGACAAAATAAAACAGAGCATGATCATTTAAGAACAGAGAAATCATCAATAAACAGAGCATAAACGATTAGATAAGATAAACAACGAAAATTAAAATGAATCTAGAGGATATGGAGGGGTTGATCGGCGGATAACTCGCCGATCCAACAACGCCGAGCTATATAAAGCGAGCTCTATACCGGGACAAGGTAGATCAGCCCACTCTAGTGGTGAAGACCCCTTTTCGATCCGGTAGATCCATTACGATGCTAGCCGCGATCTAACCGGATCTGAAG